>JAHWFO010023331.1:0-10172 GCA_023313115.1 Rhysida immarginata
ATTCTGGTGTTTTCTATTGAAAGTTTGTGTCCTGTATCTAGGATATGTTGAGCATACTTTGACGTTTCTGATTTATATGCTGGAATAATTTGCCTCCTAGTTTGTCCAATATAGCACATTTCGCAGGAACCTCATTTTAATTCGTACACTCCAGTTCTTTCATATGGGGTGATTTTATCTTTAGTATTACTTAAGAACTGTTTTAAATTCCTGCCACTTTTGTAGGTGATGTCGAGCCCAAAGTTATGGAAAATGTTGGTTAATCCTTTAGTTAGGTATGTGTATTGCAAATTGGTGGAAAGTCTTCCTCCAAGGGTTGCATCGAAAGGGGCCCCTACAGGATACTGATATGGTGGAGGGTCCGGGTTAAGTTATTGGTATGGGGTTTCCAGTGATGAATGGCCAGATTGTGTATAACAGGGAAATAGGGGTAATATATCAGTTGTTAAGGGGGAAATTTGAGTGCAGTTGTCCAACTGGGATGTAATTATTTCTTTATGAGATGCACGCAGCTCATCTAAATAATCATGAAAGTGGACCCCTTATGATCATATTTGCCTGTAATTTTATTTTTCTGTTCTACTATTATCTTCTGCTTTTCACTGAAGGCACAACAGTATAGGTTATTAGAAATGTTTTTTTCCAGTATCAGTTTTACAGTTTTTTTTTCCTTTAATTTTGAAGTTCCTTTGTGTGTTTATTTCACTCATAAACACACAAGCACCCATGGCATTCAGTAGAAGGAGAGCAAAGAAAGATTTATTTTTTCCCCCTTTCAGTCTTTTCATTCTATTCATTTTCTAAGCACCAGCAGAAAATGTGCGAGGCAGCCATTGAATCTGTCTCTAATTAGCCCCCTTTCTCCTCGGGCAAGAGGACTGAATTAAAGCCCCCTGCCAACCCTCAGATATTGAATTCCCTGCCACCATCCATTTCCAAGCAACCATCCTTTATGTTCCCCAGTGCTTAGTATCACTTGAAGTGCAATGATTTTGTCTCGTGTATGTTGAGATAAAGAGGTGAGAGAAAGATTGAATGGTGGAAGGGAGCGTAAATAGAATGAAAGTTGCTTGCAGTGGCACTAGTGTGGAAAGAAACTAAACATCAAGGGGGAGGGGATAGTGGACATTTCTTGGTTGCCCTATGTGAGGAAGGAAATGGGCTTTTTTTCATGAAAGTAATTAATTTTTTTTTATGTTTCATTCTAGTTGATAATTACTTTCATGAAAATTAAATGAGAGCTTTTTTGAGAAATTTCTTCATAAAAAAAATTTCTTATTTGTCATCTTTTTTTTCTTGTAGTGATGTTATGTAAATAAAAATTAAAATTTATTCATGTAATAAATTATAAATAAAAAGTGTTAAAGGGGACAGTTCTCTTATTATAAGAAGAAAAAGTTCTCATAATTTGTAGTAGGCCATGTATTTTGGACTTATCTCTAGCTTTACTTTATAGCTTCTTATACTTTTTATTCACATATGAGGGAGGGGGTAGAAATTAACTGGCAAAATTCCCCTCCTCCCTTGCACTGATATACAATTTTTTTTAGATGATTTGGTGTTTGGTTCAGGCTCACTCTAGTTAATTTTTTATCAGAATTCCCTTGTCAATTTTTTAACTAATGAATTTCCCCCGCGAAATAATTCATTTTCGATTTTGGACGTTTTTTCGTACAATGCTTAGTTTCCGAGATATTCAGTTGTCTCAAGATAAATGCCTCACCCTGTATGCTGTAGAAATTCAAAAAATTAAACCGGCCCCCCCCCCCCCCCCTTCTGGAACAAAAATTGCAGGGAAGAAACAGTATGTGGTATCATTCTCTTTTATTTTGGTTGACCAAATTTTGTATCTAAAGCTCTCCTAGGGGTGCGAACGAAAAAAATGAGCCCTACTTTCTTATACATAAATGACCTGGTCCAAATTCAGAAAAAAATTAAACAACTGTCTAAAAAATCGACTTCCGATAGAAATTTTAAAAAAGTTTGTGAATAAAAGTTACTTCAAATTAGCTTCTAAACACTTTGGTATAGATTCCAAATTTGCCTAGACCATCTTATTTCGCAAAAAACTGGATTTTGACAAGAGTAAAACTGGTACTTCCGGTTGGAATTTTGAAAAATTTTCTTAACAAAACTTGTTTATAATTGAAATTGGAACACTTTTTATCCCATACAAAATTTTCATGAACGCAATGTTTAACGAGATATTTCAAAATTTATATTTTGGCGCTGGAGTAAACTGATACTTCCGGTACACCGGTTCCACTGGAAAACTAATCAGACCTCCAGAGGAATTATAATCTTAAGTTGAAAGTTTGGTCTCGATAGCTTTAGCCGTTTGGACGCTATCGTGGACACACACACACACAGACATTTTCCAGAAATCACTTTTTCGTATAAGAAAGTAAAAAGCATCATCCCTTAGAGCAATTTTTGGCTCTGCCACTGAATGCACAAAATATGGCGTATTACTCACTATTTTATGATTTAATACTATAATATTTGTTTTTATTATTGCATATAACTCTGTATATGATGAAATAGCAAGCTTATGTTAGCAATAACAGTTCCTATCAACATTCAACATTTTTTTGGTTGGGAAGGGAGGAAGCCCAAGATTTTTAGTGAAATTTGATCTTCTGTGCTGTTGAAGGGTCAACTTGGAACAGATGTTGCATAAGCTTCAGTCTGTTAGGATCAGATTCTAAGCCTCTGGAAATGACTTTCGGGAATACCAGAAAGGGAAAAAAAAATATAGAAAATTCGTAGAAAATATGCTTATGTGATCGGTTTGGCCAGCTGTCCGTCCGTTGTCTGTAGACACATTTCCAACAATGCATTGCGTTGCAATAAAGAGGCCACTCCCCCAAAAAATGTTTATACAGAAATATGAGTAATACTCAAGATTTACTTATTTATCCAAGTTGGGACCAAAGTAAAAATTCTTTATAGGGGAAAGTCATTATGTGGTTATTCATTATAGAGAGGCTCGACTGTATTACTAAATAAATTTCAAAACTAATTTTCAAGAAAGCAAATCTACCTAGCGCACCTCTGATCTCGTTTACTTTACTGAGGAAGGTTTAGGAAAGTAGCGGAAGCGCTGAAGTCATCTATTTTAACCCTTTTATCTGCACTTTTTAACCACCATTCCCCATTTTTTAATCGAAAAATTGATTTTCTCGAACTTAGTATTTAGAAAATGACAAAGAGCTCTATCTTGATTGGTTTCTCATCATTTCCGAACGAATGATATATGACATGCCATATTCTGCCATAGTTCTAAACACCAAGTGACTGCCATCCCCACAACTCCGACCCTAGTGGAACAATTTGGCCCAAACTTTACAGTAATGTTGATTTTGCTTAAAGGAATCTGCATACCGAATTTCACTCCTTTATATGCATAAATACGCGAAGACCTTTTGGTCCCCTCTAAGTTCGCCCCCGAAACTCCGACCCCAGTGGGCCAAATAGTAAGCTACATTCCAAGTTTCAACCTTCTACCTCAAAAAATGTGGAAATTATGAAAGGGACGGACAGACAGACGGACATTGTGAAAACAATAAGTAGATCCATTCTTCCGCTACTTAATAATGTCATCAATCATTTTTCTAATTTCAAGGAAGCAACTCCGTCGTTCTTTTTTAACTAGAGGCGGAGCTGCAAGTTAACTGTGCACATTGTTGTATTTTGGATCACCATTTGCAGCATTATTGGACAGGCTTTCCTTTATTGTTGTAGGCTATGCTAGTTGTTAGACCTATTGTTATCCATTGCTTATTGTTATTAAGAGCATATTGCTGTTAAGCCTAACAATATCCATAACTAATTACTGTCAGACAATTCGTTAATTGGTCGTAGCTATGCGCTTGCTTCAAAACGCTTTAGTAATAGAATGTGCAGGCTTACACTGAACGCTTCAGCAATTGAGGCTCACTTCGTTTAACATTATGTAGGAATACCTACAAATTAATTTGTATAAAATATACAGGGTATCCAGAAAGTCTGGTAACATGGTAGATACCTCAAAGCTGCCAGGTAGGCGAGGTCTGATGAGTGTGGTTTATAGGTAATGGGAGGGGGGTAAGTAATTCACTGGCGCACTCCAGTTTGACCTTGACCCCCAAATTTAAGGTCAGCCATTTCCTAACTCGAAAGGTATTAAAGATAGAGAAAAATTTCCAACAATTAGTCTAAAAACAATTTTTAATCACACACTTCCCCTTGAAAGATTATGAGAAAATGAGCGAGAAAGAGTTACTCAAGAGTTTGCTTCCCCTTCCCAACGGAGTGCTTCACTGCAATGCAAATGCGTTAGAAACCTCAGCCAACCTAGACAGCTAAACCTGACATTTAGTGACTCTTCCTCTTTGCCACCTTTGCAATTGATATGTTTCGACAGGAAATTTTCGCCATTCTGCCATAAGCGTCTTGGACAGTTCGGTCACGGATTTCTGGCGTTCCGCGCAAGCGCGCAATCGACGTTCCACACGTCCTACAGATGTTCGATGGAGTTCAGATCGGGGCTCTGGGCAGGCCAGTCAAGTTCTCGAACCCCCTTTTCATCAAACCATGTCAAGGTACGTTATCGTGCTGAAACAGAAAAGGGTCATTGCCAATATGCTGCCAGAGAGATGGGAGTGCTGCGTTGTCCAGAATGTCCTGGTAATGCTCTGCGTTTAGATGTCCGTCCACAGAAACGATTACACCCAACCCATACCATGAAAAGCATTCGTACACCATCACCGACCCTCCACCGAACTTCACCGTGGGCACAACACGGCTTGGCAGATAACGTTCGCCATATCCAAACCCGTCCATCCGATTGCCAGATGGTGTAGCGCGACTCATCACTCCATTCAACCATTCGCCATTGATCCGGAGTCCATAGTCGTTGCTTTTTTGCACCATTGCAATCTCCTCGCTGGCTTGTGGGCTGCCGCTCTGCCATAAAAACCCATTGCATGCAGTTTCCTGCGAACAGTCAGGGTGCTCACAGTTGCTCCCGTCGACTCTATGAACGATCTTGTCAGACCATCAAGCGATGTGTGGCAGTTTGCAGTGACCACTTAATGAAGAGCCCTTTGTTCTCTGGCCGACATGATCTTGGGTCTTCCAGTCTTAGGCGGAACACTTGTGGTGCCTTTCTCTTTCCATGGCCGGATGACGTTGTGAACGGTCGATTTCGGGATGTTTAGGAGGGTTGACGTCTCTCTAACAATTTTGCTTACGAGATGGCAGCCAACAATTGTACCTCTTTGGAAGTCTGAAAGCTCTTTTCTATGAACCATTCTTACAGCATTGACGCAAGCATCATGTCATAATAGCATACTCTGTTATGTAGTGCTGGGAAGAATGCCAACAGTGAAATTTCAAAGGAATGTCTCATTTTCATACAAATCAGGGTTGTCCCATGACTTTTGATAGGATAGTGTACGTACACCGTCGATAGCGCGAATAGCGATAGCGGGATCGTCGGTCGACCTGAGCCAGGGTCATCTTGTAACTGTTTAAACTTAGGAATCCAACCGGCAACAGTGTCAAACGAACAAGCACTACTGCCATAAACAGTGACCAAATCTTCGTGAATTTCTTTTGCTTCATGCCCGACTTTGAACCCGGTGAGGATGTAGAATCTTTCACTTTCTTTAGAATACTCCATAGGAAAAAGAAGCGTGATTCACTAGGACTTCGAATGGAACTGATTGCACGAGAACGGGTGCATGTCCATTGTTGAAACTTTTAACATAGATAGCAGACGTTAAAACTGTTTGAGTAATAGGAATAATGTTTTCTAAATTGATTCCATTTTGTTATTATATAATTTCACATTTAATTTAAAGTTTGTAAAGTTTGTTTAAAATATTCCGAGAGGCAAATAGCATTGCAATTCTAAATTGTTCGCTACAAATGAATTGATGGCTGTGTTTTGAAGTATACATGAGCAAACGGCGATTCGTTTCCTTAATTTTAATTAAAAAGCATCTAAGCTTGCCTTAGCTTTGAACTGGAACGATTTCTTTTCTGTTTTAATGAAAACAGTTTGCTTCTTTTATTGCTTAATTCCCATTTCCTCTTTTCATTTGCTTATGAGGCGGTTGCTTGAACGTTATTGCTGCGCCACCTGTTCCTATTCATTGCCCGTTTGATGTTTGTTGCCACCATTTCTTAGCAATAAAAATTAAACAGGTGTTAATTAAATATGGACAATTAATCAAGGAATGACAGTGAGGACAAACGAAAAGCGAGATGAAAATTGAAAATTCCGAACCTGTTCCGTTTTATTTTTCATGTGGTTCAATTTTTTTTAATATGACTTCGAAGTTTGATTTCACATGAAAAAAGTTTGTCTTAAGAGTATGGAATTGTATATTCTATAAGCCTTAAGGTAAAGCAAATATTGGCATGGGTTGTGCTGATATTATGGTGGTCATAATTAAGAGCTTGTAAATAAAGATTAAAATTCATGAATTCAAGCCAAATAAAAGAAGAGAAGAGAGGAAGGAGAGAATTCATAATGAAGTTAAACAGAAAGTGAGCTAATGGAATATTCCATTTTTTTTTTTCAGTATACGTACATTTTAAGTGCTCTTGTACAAAGATGGAGTTTAGTGAAGTTCTTATTCTTGAAAGTAAGAAAACTTTTCAATTACATAGAGAAAAAATAGTACAGAAAGCCTTTAGCGTCCTTTGCTTCGAAAAGTGTAATCTGTAACTACTGTTGGGTGCCAAACTTTTGGGTGCCAAGTCCCAAAGGCTCAAAGCATTAAATGAAGTGACACGAGACATGCTCCAGAAGGTATAGAAGGAATTTGATTATCGAATACAAGGTGTGCCGGGCAGTTGGTAGGGTCACATTATAAGCGACTTTGTCTAAACATGAGAATATTCTGGTTTATAAGAGAATTGTGAAATATAAAACTTAAAGACCATTTTATTTAAGAAGTAAAATAATTTTTTTTAATCTATAGAAATTTGAATTTTTTTTTTCATTTCAATTTTGTTGATTGGAGTTTGTTTTTTTTTTTTGTTTTTTTTTAAATAGGGAATTACTTTGAAAATGAATGAAGAAGGGCGATGCATAGTAGCAAGGATAATGCACGGTGGAATGATCCACAGACAAGGTAAGAAAAAAAATGGTCTTAATATTTTGTTCATAAATTTAGTTCTTTGCTTTCCCTTGCTGCTGGAATAAATTAAAAATAATGTTTCATTCTATATTCTCATGGGTTTATCGAAATAATGGTAATAAAATGCTGTTTTTATTTGAATTGAAGTAGGTCAACTCGCTTCTTTTCCTTACACGTTTTGGAAATAATAATAATTGAAAGAAATGGCCAACGCAATCAGTAATGAAACTCAATTACATCCTTGTACGTGTGTATCTCGCATAACTCAAAAACGATAAGGCGTAGTATGTTGAAATTTTGTATTTAGGACTGTTGTAACATCTAGTTGTGCACCTCCTATTTTGATTGGAATCGGCTGGGCCAAACATGTGTATTTATGGTTTTCACAACAGATTTCCTTTCATGTCTATGGAGTTTTGATTGCGTGGAGCAGTTTCTGACGTCAGAGTTTGAAAAACTTCATTTGAATTTCAAAAACGGCTGCCAAAATTTGTTTCAACATTTGGAGTTTTGAGCCAACAAAGAGAGAGGCGGGAATTCGTGTCTCAAGAATAATAATGAGAAATATTTCCCCCCCAAAAAAGCATTCAATACAGTTTCGCACAAGGGAGTCCCGTTTGCCCACAACAGATTTTTTTATTTTTTTAATAATAAACGAAATTTCAATACGATAAATCACTTTTCTTATTTTGATATTTTTTGGAGTAAATTGGAAATACTTCTGAAAATCAGCAGCGTATACGTCAGCCAATATTTTTTTTCTACCTCTCGACATAAAAACTAACAAGTTAGACCAATGAGAAGTACGATGAACTGACGGTTAGCGCTTTTTTTTCCAAGTTAACGGTTTAGGTTTTTAACGGATATTCATTTATTTAATAACTCAGCAGTAGCCAAGCTCGATAGCTGCTCTAATCGATTTGTCATATCAATACCTTCATTCCACATTATTTATAGTTATGATAAAATCATATATCCAAAAGAACCACCAGCTCCCTAAGTACACTACTGTTTATAAAAATCGCAACACCCTTATGGAATGGTCTAATCCATATGCAATTTGCAATATTTGCATACAGTGGGTCAGAGTATAAATGATTAGATTTTCAGAGTAATTGCTTGAAAGAACACCATGCCTCGACGACGACGAAGGGTACCATATCAACAGCTGACAGACTTTGAAAGAGGACGCATAATTGGTCTGCGTGAAGCGGGATGGCCGTATCGTGACATTGCTGCTCGTGTAGGACGTAATGCAACGACAATTATGCGTGCATGGAGGCAGTGGAGCGAAGAGAACAGGGCACACCGAAGAACCAGGCTCAGGAAGACCCAGCACGACGACACCGCGAGATGACAGACACCTCTATCGCATGTGTGTAGCAAATCGTACAGCCACTTCCACAGTGTTAGCACAACAGTGGGGTGCTACAGTAGGCAGGACAATGTCTGCTAGCACTGTACGACGCCGTTTGATTTCCAGAGGATTGATGGCACCAGTACCATTGTTGCGGATTCCTTTGACTCAAAACCACCGGCGCCTCAGGTTGCAATGGGCCCATCAACACCAACAGTGGCAAGCTGAATGGCAACAAGTTGTGTTTTCGGATGAGTCAAGGTTTAACTTGCAGCACCATGACGGCAGGATACGAGTCAGAAGACATCGTGGCAAGCGCGACCTTCCAGAATGCATCCTGCAGCGTCATTCAGGACAAACGCCAGGGGTGATGGTGTGGGGTGCAATCAGTTACCATGGCCGTTCCCGTCTGATCAGAATCCATGGCAATCTGAACAGTGACCGGTACATCAGGGAAGTTGTGCAACCCGAGGTCATCCCCCTTCCTGCAGAACCTTCCAGGCGCTGTATTCCAACAGGACAATGCCCGACCGCATGTGGCCAGAAATGTCCTCGCCTTTTTCCAAGCACATCAGACGCCCTTGTTCCCCTGGCCTGCTCGTTCACCAGACATGTCCCCAATCGAACATGTGTGGGACAGGGTTTGCTCATCGATTGGCTCGTCAGACTCCTGCAGCAGCAACTGTGGATGAACTGTATACCCGTGTAGACAGAGCATGGCAGGACATTCCCCAGGCCCTTATTCAGAGCTTGTTTGACTCAATGCCACGACGTTTAGAGGCTGTAATTGCATCCCACGGTGGTTTCACCCGATACTAATGTGACAATAAAACGCATTGTATTGACCTGAAAATCTAATGGTTTCTTTTCTGACCCATGATATGCAAATGCTCCAAATTTAATGCAGATTGGGCTATTCCATCAGGGTGTTGCGATTTTTATAAACAGTAGTGTATTAGCAAAATGGAAAATACTATTAGGGCTGGTTCTACCAATCTCGGATAAATTCTCAGATAGAATAAAGCTCAGATAAGTCAAAACTGTGTTCTACCGTCCTCAGATAGGGTAAATCCTCAGATTAACACCAGAATGAACCTCAGATATCCGGAAAAAGATATACGGTCCTCGAGAGGTCGGATAGCCACTTATTCCCGGTATAGTGAACCGTTTCGCTCAAATTTAAATGGTGGTACTTCCAGTCCGCTTCGATTTGAAACTGGCTTCAAAACCATATTATTTCCAACGAGATAGAATACAGATGTCCCGTTTAGATCTAGATTACATTAACTGTATTTCATTTTCAGTTAATGTTAACTGTCTGCACAATCGCAGAGGTGACCGCACATTCGCAAAATCTAACGTACGGCGAGACAAACGAGAGTTACAGTGGGGTAGAGTAAACGCTCGCTGACTGTCGGAAACCCTTACTGAGGAGCAGCTTCGTCAATTCCCGTGGGCGTTTCGTAGACTAACATATAATAATAATTAATGTTCTAAACACTACGATGCACACAGTCATTAATTGATTTATAAAATTAAGAAATACCGAAATTTAAAGTCAAAACGTAACACAAAATTCGTCTTAAACCTTTCTATGGTGAACGAAAGCAGATCCGTTAAAACTGTCTACTAGAACCTAAAGTACTTGGTTTCTTCTCTTCTCCAATAATGTCACCGTACTG
>JAHWFO010023332.1:0-22401 GCA_023313115.1 Rhysida immarginata
TAAAAAATAGGGGTTCCCATTTGAAATTTTAAAGTTGCCCCCCGCCCAACCCCCAGGGGCCGGGGGGGGTGGGCTAATTTTAGCACCAGCAGATGCCCCCTCGAAAATAATCAACTTTGGATTATACGCATTTTTTCGTGTGAAGCTTATTTTTCGAGTTATTCTGCTTTGTCAACTTAAAATTTACACCCTGTATACTGGAGCAGCCATCTATTTCGGCTAAAATTAAAAAGAACATAAAGAAAAGATTGGGGAAAAAATTTCCCACAGATAAAAAAGAAAATTCGAAGAACAAAGTATCTGAACCCCTGCTGTCGTCGTCATCATCAACATTGGCTCTGAATAGTTTACAAATGGATCTTGACCTTACTGGGAGCAGTCCTTCTGTTAATGAATCCGCCCCTACTGTGGCAAATATTTCAAGTAATACAAAATCAAATTGATCCCAAGCGAGGCAAATTCTTGAGAGGAAGATTGAGCAAGCTGCTCGACCTTGGCTCCTGGTTTCCGTGGCCCGTACAGAAGTGTTAGATTCAGCTTCTGTAGCAACGAACTCTGATAAAGCTCTTAATACACAATCAAATGATATATCTCCTGGTTTATTTCGTCGCACTTTATCATCGTTGATTGGTTCTTCGCCGATAGTAACAAAATTAAGATCCGGAAAGTTTCTGGTAAAATTTGTGTCAAAAAACAAAGCTAAATCTTGTCTGAGATTCACAAATATTGGTGTATTTCAGTTATCTTATGAAATACCTAACTTCTTGACTTCATCAGTGGGCTTCATATATGGTATCCGAAGAACTGTAACATTAGAAGAGCTGCAAGTGCAGATGTTGGAAATATAATTACAGGCATAAGGCAATTTGCCCCTCCTTATGAAGGTGCTCTTTTTGATAAACTTTTGATATACTTTGATGTACCAACTCCCCCTGAAAGAATAAAATTTGAAAATGAGTCTTATCCAGTTTCAAGACCTCCTCCTAGACCAATGCAGTGTTTTCTTTGTCATAAATTAGGGCATTCAGGTCAGCGGTGTACTAGTAAGCAATTATGTTCGAAATGTCTATCACCAGAGCATTTAAGAGCTGTGTGTACAACTGCCCAATTTATATGCACAAACTGTAATGGAAATCATTCCTCTTATTATAAAGGCTGTGACCGCTTTAAATATGAGTCTCTGATTAGAAGTAAAATGGTTTCGTTATACATCTCGTATTATGAGGCAAAACGTCTTACTGATATGGAATTAGGAACGTCGATTCCTATGCACCAATCCTATGCTTCCGCGACTTCGGTGAAAACTCCTATGACTGGTGCAACGCAAAATTCTCAAGGCACTTCTCAATCATATCACCTTGCAAGTAATCCTTTATTAAAAGAATCCAATATCAACAACAACCATGAAAATTCGGTTAAAATAGCATGTACTACTTGTGGGAGGGAAGAGTTGTCTCCAAATTTTTCTTACCATTCCCTGATAAGACAGTCATCAGGTTTTGACGCTTTTCTTGCTTCCAACACTGAGTGGCCAGAGTCTCCTTCTTTTGTTGCTCCAGTGTCAACAGTGGATACGGGTAACGGGTTGATAGAGCAAAAAGGTATATTATCTCAAAACAAAGAATCTTTCCAACAGACTGATCATCTCTCGATAGCAGGCACTGATTCAGGCATTCTAAAAGCTGAAGAGTTAGAGGGACATTGTTTAAAGTTGTTTATAACGTCACTTTTAGAAGTTACAAAAAACCAGTACGAGCCAAAGAGTATCGAAGATACCCTCTCGCTAATGAAATCGCGTACGTCACATACGCCTTCCTGGCTGGTGGACACTACTAGTTGGTGGAAAGGTTTTTCTCCGCCCACGATCTAAATGTCACAACTTAATAAAAAATAACCTTAGTATCCTTCATTGGAACGTTAGGGGTTTGATGGCAAATTGGGAGGATGCTGTTCTATTACAAAGGAAATCAAATATTATGTCTTTGTGTGAAACTTTTCTAAATGATAATACTGTAGTTAATTTTCCTAAATCAAGAGTTTATGTAAATAATAGAGAAAGTCATGGTGGCGGTAATTTAGTAGTAGTAAAATCGGGTATTCCTCATTTTATAAACTATTTGGGTCATAATGATGGTGTCGCAATTATTGAATTAGTCACTTTTTTTCAGGAAGTCTGGTTACACATTTACTGTATTTACATTCCAGGGTATTTAACAAAAGATAAGTGGAAGAGTCTTGTTAGTTCGTTTTCCCCGCCCTACATTATAATTGGTGACTTCAATGCCAAAAGTCCTGCTTGGGGGTGTTTAAACTATAATTTAAATGGTCGGTATTTGGAAGAGCTGCAACTGAAGTATAACTTCAATATTTTGTATACTTCAGAGCATACTTATTCGCCGCCCAGGCTGGACTGGTCCTCTTCAAATTTAGATTTAGTTCTGGTGTCATCGGATTGTCCCTGCCTAACTTATTTAGAAACTACTCCAGGGGACTATGGAAGTGATCATCTTCCGATTCGTTTGCTGATCTCTGTTGGGGGTCATCATAATCCTTTGGTTAAATCCACTCTTGGAGATGGAAATGCTTGTTTTTCGGAATCGAAAGTTGTTCCCCCTGAGGACCCACTTTTTGGGCCATCGCGGAACCGTGATATAATGGATCTTCTTATAGCTTATCAGGCTAAGTTACATCAGAAATCTCCAGTGAAGAAATCTTTGCCCCCGAGGCCAGTATGGTGGTGTCAGGAGTGCGAAGAAGCGATAGAACAGAGAAATAAAGCAAAAAGGGCTTTTAAGAAATGCAGATGTCTGGAGTGCTGGGTAAAATCAAAAAAGATGAAGGCTATATGTAAAAAGACACTAATGAAGCATAGAAGGAATTTCTGGAAAACGCTCATACAGAGAAATGAGCCGGGCAATATTTGGAAGATCTTGAAAATTTTTCAAAAACGCCTCCCTACTTCAGTTCCGTTGATTGATGATGGTAAAGGCTCTTTTATGGATCCTAAAGCCTCCGCTGAAGCTATTCTACATTATGTTGTGGACTCCTCCTTTCCGAAAATTCAGACATGGCCAAAACATTTTCTGGCAGACTTTGAGTCATCATCTGCTATCACTCAATGGGAGTTACCATTTACTATCCCTGCTTTATTAGCAGCTATCAGGAAAAAGCGAACTGCGCCGGGTCCTGATGGGCTTTTAAATCCCACTATTGGGAAACTTAGTTTGCACCAGCTTAATTGTTTGTTGGTTGCCTTCAACTCTTCCTGGGAGACAGGAATTATCCCAGGTAAATGGAAAAGATCTCTGATTCATCCGGTTCTTAAGCCAAATAAGTCACCGTCGTTGTCATCTAGTTATAGACCAATAGCTTAGACATCATGTATGATCAAAGTTATGGAACGCTTAGTGAATAATAGATTACAACATTACCTGGAATCCAATCAGTTACTTTCGGAGTTTTGTGTAGGATTTCGGAAGGGACGAAATCACATTTTTTCTGTCATTCGTTTAGTGGACGATATTCTTCTTGCAAAAGAGAAAAATGAATGTATCGGAATTGTTTTTTTGGACATGAATAAGGCCTTTGATTCAGTATCTCATGAAATACTCTCAAATAAATTAATTGATATACGAGTTCCAAAGAGACTGGGAACTTGAATAAATGCTTTTCTTAAGAATAGACGAGTTGGGATACGGTACCCGGGTGGTTCCTCTTGGACAGCCATGAGAAAAGGCCTTCCCCAGGGGTCGATTTTGAGTCCTACTCTTTTTAACATTTTCACAAGAGACATTTTTTCGTTACTTCCGCTGAACATAGGTAGAAGCATCTTTGCTGATGACATTGCTTTTTGGTTTGCAAGAAAATCAGTGCCAGAAGTTCGGGAAACTCTGCAAGAGGTATGTGATCACCTTGAGATATGGGGCAAAAATAATTGCATCTCTTTCTCCCCGGATAAATCAGTAGTAATGAGCATTGTTAAAGGTGGGCGTCCCCCCTTGCTTAACGTTTTTCTACAGGGAACCAGACTTCCTTATAGGAATGTACATAAATTTCTTGGGGTTACTATAGATAACAGGTTGAATTGGAAGAAGCACGTTGCAGCACTGAGGGGTAATATTATGAAAGGTTTTGTTCGCCTAAAGTTGGTTAAAAAAGCGAAGTGGGGTCCCCCCTGGGGTGACGTTGTTATCCTAACCAGTTCAATCATCAAAGCAATAGATCTTTCGGCGTTATTCCTCTTGATTGCCTCATGCTCTAGTGTGTCCCCATTAGAGATTGAGGAAAGGAAATTGCTAAGAGGATGCCTCCGTGCCACCAGATCGTCTCCGTGCCCTTTACTTTACATCGAGGCAGGTCTTCTTCCACCCTCTCTTAGATGGGAAATAAGTGTAATTAACCAATTGTTCTCGCTCTGTCAATCTTCCTATAGATCAGCAGAAGGGGATTTCTTCGTAGACTGTTGTTTGTCTACGTTAAAATCGACACGTCTACATAACCTCGCTTCTCATTTACTGTGGAAATTTGGTTGCGGCCATCTAAGGATAGGTGAATTTAAAATAATCAAACATAAATGGACTAATGTTACTATTGATGCTATTAATGTTCCCCCAGACTGGCTTATTTCATCTCCGGTTAATGAAATTAGTAATGCTCAGTTTAACGACTATTTAAGGGAGTATTTTTCGGACTTCCAGAAAATTTATTCGGATGCTTCGTTATCTCCTTCTAGTGACTGTGGAGGTATTGGAGTTTATGTTAGGAACCAGAGTATAATCCAAATGAAGGTTTTCCCGGCTGTCAGTTCCTATCAGCTGGAGCTTATAGCCATTTATAAGTCTTTAGTATTGGTTTCGTCGGCCCCTGTTGGTAAATATTTGATACTATCGGACTCTAAGAGTGGGATTGCTTCTATTTGCAACGCCTTATTTAGTGACAGTTGGTTCTTTAGAGAAATGCTGGGTTACGTTATAGAGCTCATTTATTATCTTTACTCGAGTGGTTACTGTGTCCAATTTATATGGGTCCCTGGACACAGAGGCATTAGAGGGAATGAAATGGCAGATAAATTAGCTTACTGGGGTAGGGTGGGGTTAAAACCTTTGGTAATTATGTAGATGACGGCCTCCACCCCAATTTGCGTTTTTTCCTACCTTGCGTTGATTTTTAACATACATCTTGGGTTGCTTAGTGTTTTTGGGGGGGTGGACGAAAAATTTAGCTTTTATTTATGGTGGGAACGCCTTTTTTTTTCTCTCTCGAAAGCGATCTCCGCTAAATTTAATGGCGACGACTTCCGTCTTCCAAACACGCAACGCCATCTAGCGACAGCGCTTGAAGCCAGGTCTCGCTTTGATGACAGCCATGGTTCCTTCAATTAAGAAACCATGACGACAGCAATCAGTTTAGACACGGAATTTGCTTTGAAAGTAGTTCCAGTGACGAACCACCAGCCGTCTGTTTAGAGAGGTTATCTAAGGAAAAAATTAGCTAGCTTTAAATTTTATCAAACTTTAACCACTCTCGGCGCTGCGGGCCTCATTCAGTAAGGATCATTGGTCACTGTTTTCCGTTACTCGAACGCCTCCGGCGTTCTGTCTACGACGTCCCCCTCCGGGGGTAAGTTAATGATATATACCCCAACCTGTTTGGTCACAGGGGGCAGTTGGTTTCCCCCCGGCCGGTTACAGGAGGCTAATGGTCAGAATTTTTCTATTGACCATTTTCACCATCGTCTGCTTTTCCGTGCCTGACTTCAACCGCTACCACCAGATGGCGTTGCACATCTAGTATCTGGTTGGTTGGTTGGTTGGTTGGTTTATTAGAAACTTGGCGTCGACTACTAAGGTCATTTTGCGCCTTTTACACAAGTTATAACAGTACGCAGCCCGGGATAAACACAAACATCCATGCCCACGGCGGGATTCGAACCCACGGCCAGGCAGACTCGAGTACTAGAAAGCCTACGCCCTAGTCCTCTCGGCCACCTGGCCGGCTCTAGTATCTGGAAGAAGGAACTCGGCGCCATTAAATCCAAAGGAGATCGCTTTCGAGTGAAAAAAAAAAGCCCGTTCCCACCAAAATTAAAAACTAAATTTTTCGTCCACCCCCCCAAAAACACTAAGCAACCCAAGATGTATATTAAAAATCAACGCAAGATAGGAAAAAACGCAAGTTGGGGTGGAGGCCGTCATCTACATAATTACCAAACCTTTTATTTCTACCTGTATTGACTCCAAAATTCTTGCAAAACTTACACGGAAATGTGCCTTAAAGCTATGGAATGAGAACTGGGCCACGGAAACCAGAGGTGCTCACTATAAGGCATTATTCCCGAACATTGTTAGCGCAAAGCTACTTGCCCCTAGCTGGTTGACTTCAATTCAAAGAACGATACTTTTTAGATTAAGAAGTGGTCACGTGCCTCTATATAGTTTTCTTCACAAAATAAATATAGTTCAAACAAATAAGTGTCGGTGCGGTGAGGAGGAGACTGTGAAGCACGTTATTCTTGATTGCCCCATCTATCGGGAGAAAAGAGAACTATTTGTGGGTAGCCTTAGAAGACACGGTGTTGAAGCGTCGTTGGAGAATAATATGAAAAATAGTCTCAAACGAGTTATAATGCGACTTCTTATTTGCTATCTGAAAGGAACTGGTTTATTTGGAAGAATAATTGGCCCTTTAGCTAGCGTTTGACTGTTTGTTAGTGGCATCTTACTGACTACCTATTCCTTTCTATACAAATCAGCTAGTCCCCGTTGCTAAAGAGGGATGAAGGCTGTGTAAGAAGAAGAAGAAGAAGAAGAAGAAGAAGAAGAAGAAGCCAAGAAGGACTCGAGCAAACAGGTTGGAAGGGAGAGAAGATTTCGGACGGAAAGTGAAGGTGGAGAAAGAAAGCTATGGCTTGAGTGAAGGAAGCTCGACTTTGAAGGAAATAGGAGATAGATTCGGAGAAGCAAAGGCGAACGTTGTTGGTGTTAACTTCACTCGAAAATGGACTTGTGAAAACTCCACGAACAAGCTTCAGGTTAGTAACCATTTGAATTTGGCTAAGTTTCCTCAAGCGTTACATAATGTGCAGAAAGAACCTTTACCTGTCAAACGTAATATTAATAATAGAAGTGAAATATCATCTGTTATAAGTCAAGGAAATGTTTCGTTATATGAAATGCGTCTCTCTCCTCGTCCGGGTCAATGGATAACTCTTTGGCAGATAAATTCTTTCATTGAAAGGACAACTGAATTAGAACTTACCTATATCGAGATAATTATAAAGAAAATTAATACTGTAGGACATTTCCCCTGGACGATAAAAGGTTTCCTAGAGAAAGGAATTGGTTATATCAAATCCTTCACTTAACCAGCGACTGAATTGCGTTATTGTAGTAATATCTGGAGCCGGGTTTCATCTAAGTTGACTAATATATATATTTAGCATTATTGAATATTAAGCTATTGCTTATTGAAAGCTTGAAGGAGTGTTAGGCAGCAGCCGTTTATTTTTATATTAATTTATGAAGCTTATTTGTTCTAAGATAGCTTTTATTTATTGGCTTATGAATTGTGAAAGAAAAGGATAGCATTGCATATTGGATGTTCCTAATATTGTCGTATCAAGAGATTTAAATTGCATAATTGTAGTATTGTATGCTAAGGATAGTTTTTGCTACTTCCTATAATAATCGAATATATTTTCTTATTTCTTTTCTTACCACATCATCCAAGTCATTGCTGCCAGAGGACCATCTCACACGAAAGGCGATTTTATTCGGCATTCCGTTGTTCAACTTCGAAGTGCAAGTTTGGGAGTGTGTTTCGCCAGTAAAAGAAGATACCCGACTTAGGCCTCAGTTTGTATTGGACCCAGATTCCGGCGGTTGCGGAAGAGGTTGCTCCAATTGATAATTTATTTTCCACTGCGTGTTATTTGATAGAAGTTGTAAACCAATAGCTTAACTTAGGTTTTTTTTATGCCAATTTTTATTCACTTGTCAATTCATATTTAAAAGAATGAATAATTCTGATGGACCCATTTATTTACATTCTACGAATAAAATTTATTGAATTTAAATTTTATGCTCGTATTCTATTCTACCTCCACACTTCTGTTTACTTATTACATTTAGTTTATTTTAATCGTAACACCTACAGTGCAAACACGACTGACGCAACCTCTTTTATCGTTAAAGCTCTGTTCTTATCGAGTAAAAGCTCTGTCGTTAAAGCTCTCTTTCTATCTCATACAACTAATCGAGTAAAACATTGGCCAGTTTACATTATTCTCAAATGACATTATTCTCCAACTACACTGACTCAAAAACTACACATTTTATTCTTATTAGTCCCAGGAGTAACCACTGTGAGAGTGGTTAGAGAGTGGTTTATTGTCCTTATTTCATTGTTGTTGCATAACAATGCCACCAAAACGACAAAATATTGGTCGTCGCACAAACAGAGCCAAAAGAAGAAAGAAGAAATGAAACAGAAGAGGTAAAGGTACAACGAAATGAACGAAATAGATTACATATGTCATAGTCACGTGTTATTGATTCATCACAAGAACACGAAGTACGAAATGAAGCAAGTCGAGTAAGAATTAGAGAATTAAGGCAATATTTGTCATATGCTGATCGAAATGAACAACGAGAAAATGATCGATTACGCATGCAAATGAATCGATTGCATCAATAGGGAACACTAAATCGTATTGCATTTCAGTATAATTCGGAAATTGAATATAGCTTGCATCCAGTTGTTGTTGTTGAAAGTATGAATAAGGTTTGCACACATTGCAAAGCATTAAAATTCAAAAACGAAGCACCTGGAATATGCTATTTGAATGGTAAAATTAAATTGCCAATATTGAATACACCATCTGAACCATTGTTCTCATTGATTGCAGGTACTACAACGCAATCGAAGCATTTTTTGAATAACATACGAAGTTAACAACACATGCTTTCAAATGACTTCGTTTGGTGCAACCAATGTAATAAAATCTTGTAAGCATTCCAAGGAGGAGCTTTAGCCGTGAAGCAGCCCCCCCCCCCGCCTCCTGAGTAGGCTAAGGTAAGTCATCTATTTTTACCCCTTCATCTGCACTTTTTACCTCTTCCCAAGTTTTTTTTTAATCAATAAATTGAATTTCTCCAACGTAATATGTAAAAAATGTAAAAAACCTCGTATCTTTTTTCCTTTCTCATCATTTCCGAACGTATGATATATCACATGCCATATGTTGCCATAGTTCTAAGGACCAAGTGACTGCCACCCCCGCAAATCTGATCCCACTGGAACAATTGGGCCTAAACTTCATAGTTATGTATATCTTACCTAGAGGAATCTGGATACCGGATTTTACGCCTTTACGTACCTAAATAGCACATAGATATGTGTCACGGTCCTTCCGCAAGCATTACAAGACAAGATACATATATCCTACGCGAAACGCCGTGACGTCAAATGGGAACGCTCGCAATCAGAGAGAGAGCTCAACTAACGAAGGGGAACGAGCAAGGTTGATAAAGAGAAGGTGGCCTCTATCGGGGTGATCGATGGTCATTGGCTGCTGACGTGTGACGTCAGCCGGAAGGTTTGGAGCAGAAGAACGCCATAGAAACTATAGGGAATAGCGGGGGAGGGGTCTATTTTCCAGCCTATTTCTACTAATCGCCAATATAAATGAAGAAAAACGTGTCAAATAGAATAACATGTTAATAATTAGAACATAGTAAATCAGCATGTGGATAAAATTAATTAAAGTATGGTATGAAAATAAAAACTTTATGTGCATGAAACATAGCGAATACAAAAAGCAATCAAATTCTATTTTTTTAAATGTTAAATTTTCTTGTGATTTAAAATAATAGTGTTTTGACTGCTGCTTTTTATAATTACAGCGTTTTATGTACATAAAGATTTTATTTTCATACTATACTTTAATTAAAGGAATTAAAATTCAGAGACTGCAAATAAAATGTCTATTTGTATTTTATTTTTTTATTGAGTTAAAATAACAAATAAATAATAGCATATGACGCAATTTCAAAGCAGCTTAAGACTTAAAAACAAACTGAACAATTACAGTAATATTCAATGATAATCTTCTGGATGGATGCCTCAAATTTGTGTAAATATGAAAATTTTTTTCATCTTTTTATATCTGGCACGTTTATCTAAGACTTGTTTCCGTTTGTTAGATCTTCTGTTTGCTTCTATGTATCGCATTCTAATTATTGTTCGAATAAACACAAATTTTTGTATGACTTTTTCAGGAATTTGTGGATACAATTCAATCAGTTTCGCGATTAAATTTTTAGTTACGCGAGTACCTTTTCTTAATGCTGATGACCCGTGATGAGCCAAGACATGATTATTTAATTTTCTGGTATTCTCAAGCCATTCATGGGATGGTTGAGTCAACTGTCCATACGATAATTGTTCAGTCCATGATACCGTTGCATAGTTGTGGTCGCTAAACAATTTCGCACTTGTGCGATCGCCTAAGTTTGGAAATTCTGTTTTCAGTTTATTGGCAACCCAGCCAGCAATGTATACTAAACCAACTTCTTCTAATTCGTTGGATGACTTAAAATCACCTGATATCTCGGGCGGTAATTGATTTTCTTCAGGAATTAGTTCTTCTGGAATGTCCACCTTTGCTTTTTCTTAATATGCTAGAAATCAATAAAAATTCTTCATTCAAAACGGGACAAGTATTCGAATTTCTTTGTATCCCCCCCAGAACCTTTTCTTAAATGATTAACCGTAACCTGTACAGAACATTGAGAGGTGTCGGATGATCATCTAAACCTCCGCGTGACCTCAGCTGGGAAAACAGGTTTTCTAGAGAGTCTTGGTTTAGCCGATGAGTTAGTATGAATTTCTGTTGGAATTCATTTTCTAAATATGTAAGCAAATCCTTGACTGATTGAATGGATATTAAAAGACCCTTTTGAAATTCTTGTAAACTGGATTTACCTACACAACGCATGTTCAATACAGTATCATACATTTTGTCTAATACTGCGGTTTGTTCTTGTTTATGTATTCCATAGGCAGATTTCATTGGATTTGAGTGAAAGGAAACATAACTGTTCATTACGTCAAACCAATTATTTGCTAATTCAACAAAATCAGCAATTTCACATATGTCATGTGGAAAAGAAAGTTTGTACTTCTGGGATGCAGTAGCCACACTATGTGAAAATATTTGTGCTGCACGTGATACATTTTGCCTTTGGGTTCCAGTGCAATCAACATGCGCATCAGTTATTTTATGGCATGGTTTGCACTCTACTTGTTTGATATTGTTTAACAACTGTTCAAAAGGTTGTTTGTTCACTATCACACCAGAGCTCAGTTTCAAACCATGGTCAAAAGTCCAATTTCTTAAAAGTTTCAATAAATGCGGTGCATCTGGAAAAACGAAAATCTTACCAGCATTGCAGGGATGTAAAAACCAAGATTTAGTTGAATTGACTTCTAGTTCACGAAAAAGACCTCTGTTTCCAGCACCAAGATCACAGACGAGAGCAACCACTATGTAACCAATACTGTGCAAAGATATTATTAGTTCAGTCAGGATTTTCTTTTTCATTTGTTGATCAAACTCGACGAAAACAGGCCGTTTCCATTTACTAAATAATCCTCGCGCCAATCCTACCTGCATTTCAGAATGTGGTCCAACGACTGAATCATCTGTGGTGCAATACTCAAGCGTTTCTTTAACTTTCATTTCATCAATTAAGATAACTGTTATTTTTTCCAATATATTCATGGAAACACCCGCAGTTTCCATAACTGTCAAAACTGGTTTAAGAATGCCTCTATCTAAGGAAAAAGACGATGCCCATTTTTGAAGTGTTGATAATCCAGGCAAGGGGAAATTTAGTTTATTTCTAAGATACAGATAACTTTTCTTGCTTAGGTATCTTGAAGTGAATGCCTTTGATATAGTTTCATCGTCCCATTGTGCTTTTTTGTGTTCCCCCCTTTCAATAAAACATGCTGTTGACATGAAGTAAAACAACGGCCAAATGCTTTTTGATATTTATCCAATTTGGCCTTGGTTTTTTTGTGAACCATTTTTTCTTGAAATAAATGTTTTTTGGTTCTATTGCATTCTGATTTTTTTGCTTTTAAGCATCTTTCTAAGTATTTCACTTTTTTGTTTAGCATTTTTATAGATAATCGTAATTGATCACAAGTTTTCTCCAAGAATTTTCTGTTTTCCAATTCATCATCAATAATTCCAACACTCACTGATTTATCTAAAGAAGTCGTTTCTTGGTTGTCATTAGGATTTTTAGCGTCCATTCTGTTGCTGTCATCTAATAAGGTGTCCACTAACTTTCGTTGGTCTCTTTTGATAGCTCGCGCAGTTCTAGCCAATGATACTTCCGTGTGCAATATCAGGTTTTCTTCTCTTGGAACAGCTGTTTTTTTCAAAACCTATTACAAAATTCAGTCATTTACTATGATGGTTCATTAAGTACTACTAAAGCATTTTAACATTTGTCTATGCTGGTAGGATTGTAAATATAGCGTATTTACTCGATTATAAGACGACTGCAAATATAAGATGACCTCCAAAGTGTGCAAGTATTTAAAGAAAAAAAAATGAACTACTGTATATGCATTTCAATAGTATTGAAATTATATTAACAAGTATTTTAATAAACGCATACTTATTAGCAAACTTATTATTTTAGATTTCATCTTCATTAAGATTTTCTTCCCACATATCATCCATCTTCTGTGCCATTTAATGCATTTGAAATGTAGCACTTTTTAAATCCTCTTATGAGGCTCGCTTTAGAAATGGTATCCCACGGAGGTTGATCCATGTCGAAGCCGAGGCGATTTAAACAGGCCGTGGCCACAGATTCCTTCCCTACTCTGTCAAAACCCTCTGAAAGACTTTTGTTGACTCTGTGCCGTGGCACTGATTTTGTGACATCATCCAAACAGATGGATTTTGTGACGTCGGGCAAAAAGGATATTTAAAATCTAAAATGAAATGATTTATTAAAAAATTAAATGACCCATGTTTGGCATTAATGCATTTTTATTAAACTGTATATACTTATTTATCTAAAATACAAAATTCATATTTCAAAATATCCCATCGGTTTTCGTGACGTTTCAACAATACAAGTGACGTAGTGCCATGGCTTTGTGTAGATAGCGACGGCTTCGTCCATGTCCCCAGTAGACTTAGAAAAAGCATTATTTTTCCTGTTGGGTAAGAGGATGATTATCAACCAGTCTATATATTTCCTCAGATTATCTTTAAACTGTTTATTTACCGCAACTTATAAAAGTAAATTTTGAAGTCAACATGTCATTCGTGCTTGTATAATTATAAATTCACAATTACAATTCTTAACATCTTGTTTTACTTTTTCCCTTAAATGTTGCCTCTTGGTATCCAAACGAGCTTTCATCTTCTTTTGAATAATAATTTTGGGCGTTTACATCAGACAGTTTTTAATCAAGTCAGTCATCATCATAAGCATGTCAGGTGGTCATAATAATATGATAACTCGGTGTATTCAGGTATGACAGTGAAGCCACCTGCTCTCACAGACAGAAGCAGCAATGAGCTTATGTAGTGAAGCCACCCGCATAGGAGGTAGCTTCTCGGGGCTGAAGTTCCGATTCTAAGATGACCTCCGTTTTTTGCCCTCTAAATTTGGAAAATACGAGATAACAACCTCATCTTATAATCGGATAAATACGGTATAAGTTGGGAGGGGGGGAGTAAAGAAATGCTTATATACCTTCGGAGCTATAATGTTTAACAGTTCAGCTTTTAAATTTCGTTCATAATCGTTTTCATCAAAATGCTCTGAACACACTCGACTTTATTAGGATTCCAATTATCGTTTCGCTTACACCGATGAATCCATATGTTTCTAATATATTCATCTTTTGGAAAGCGATGATACGTAACATGTTTCTTCGATTCATTTTTTTAGTGACAGCCGAATTATTATTGCAATTTGCAAACGCACATGGAACTCCAGGCATCTGAACATAGATCATCTGCTACCAGCCTTCCAGGTGACGTCACAATCCCAGAATGCATTGCGAGTGTTTTTGAGAGAAATCGGCCGATAGAGGCCACCTTCTCTTTAACAACCTTGGGGAACGAGAGGCACGAGAATCGGAAGCAAGGAGAATGAGAAGCGGAAGAGATAGAGAAAAAGAAATATAGCGACAGTGCGATGAAGACGTACTATGTACGCCGCAACGAAAACGAAAATGGATTAACGTATCCGGGATATTTAAAAAAGTTCACCGTCGTGTCTGAAGTGCTAGACAGCGAGCGACAAACTTTTCAACGAATGCTGAAGCCGATACAAGCCGAGACGTTACAACTACGTCACCTGGTACATTTTCGTTTCCAGCTCCGACGGGAGAGCGGAGGTGCATTAACCGGCGAAGTCATAGCCAATTCCGAAGCCACACTGACGTATGGCATATTTCCTTGTGGACTGAATGGATATCTATCAAGCGGTTTGGGTATCGTTCAAGGCACCGAACATTACGGACATATATACTAAAATAGTATCAACGACACCGGTAAGCCTCGTTTTGACAATTTTCTATTCGCGAGCTTAGAAGCCATTACCGTTAACGGCCGGGCCTAATCAGACATTCCTCTATTAACGATATAAGGCCTGCTTGAAACTGAAACTGTGCCTTTTGCTATAAACTAAGAATTTTTGGAATCCGTAAGACACACGTTCGCTAAGAACGACCTGGCCTTTACGAAATATATAAAGAGCCACTTCTTTCGATTTACTCATTATGCCTAACAGCTTTATTGTCGAGCGTTCAATCTATGCCTCTTCAAATTAACTAGTTAATTGACGCTCTAGTGTTTGAAATTTATATAGTGTATGTTTTCAAGATAGTGCTACGAGTGTTATATCAAACTCTGTGCAAATCAGTGTGTTATCTTCTTATTTGAAGTCGCCATTAAGAGCTAATTGAATGTGAGCTATTCTCTGTGGTTTATTTAAAGTCAAAGAACATTTCTGTCGAGCTAGTAGCTCTCAAATCATAAAATATAAGTAATACTATTTGGTGACCCCATCGTTACAGTTTGACGTGGGTATTGTACTCCTAAGGTGTTATATAATTGCATCCAGCTACAGTGCTTCGAATTAATGGGTAACATGAATTCAAATATTGATTCATTCATTTCTTTAAGATATATAACCCAATGCTTCGTATTGTAACAAGTAGTTTCAATAAAAGTGTAATACATTTTATGAATTATGTATCCCTCCTTTTATTTCTGTCTTTATAATCAAAATCGTTTCCACTGCACGTAACAATATGTAGCCCTCTCTGAATCCCACCCCCGTAATTCCGACCCCCGTATACCAATCAAAACAAAACTAAATAGCCCATAGTAAGCTACATTCCGAATTTCAACCTTCTACCTCAAAAAATGTAGAAATTATGAAGGAGACGGACTGACATTATAAAACCAATAAGTAGCTCCATTTTTATTCTACTTACGAGGGTCAGTCAAATGAAAACCGGAAATATTTTTTAACCTCCTTTATTACAGACAGAGTTGGTATACCATTTCTCAATGTAGTACCCATCTTTTCGATGCATTCCGTCATCGAGTCGGGAAGGCATGAATACCTCGGGAAAAAAAAAATCATATAATGGAGATCTTCCTTATAGAAATCTGCATACCGAATTTCACTCCTTTATATGCATAAATACACATACACCTTTTGGTCCCCTCTAATGTTTACCCCCAAAACTCCGACCTTAGTGGGCTAATCAAACTAAATAGTGAAGGTGCACATGCCCATAGTAAGCTACATTCCAAATTTCAACCTTCTACCTCAAAAAAATGTAGAAATGATGACGTGATTCAACTCGTGTGTAAAATAAAACCAATAAGTAGCTCCATTTTTCTGCTACTTAATAATGCTTATAGATTATGAGCACTAGAGCAATCGTGCGTCGATAAAGCGATTTCACATGCGCGCGCCGATGTCAATAATGCTTCAAAGATGAACAGAAAGTAACAATGTATTCCTTCTTGACAAATCGATTGTTATATGACACGCCATTATCTTTGTATTCTTTACACTCACTGTTTTAGCACGTGAATTAGACTTGAAGGGGTCCACGAAAAATTCTGAAAAGTTGATACGGCCGAGCTAAGACTTTGATGGTCGTATTTCTGAAAACAGAATTTTAAAAGGTTAATCCGTTTTCAAGTTATCGTGCAAACGGCGGACGGCCGGATAAACGTACAGACCAAGGGCGCATTCTTATAAGTAGCTTTTATGCTAAAGCTCCTAATAAAGGACAATTATATGCCAACATTGAAGATTCAAGGTCAAATCTACCATAACGCAGGTTCTTTGTTGCCATTCCCGGAAGCTGAACACAAATATTTGCAAATTTATTTCATTGGAAATTCAAATGAGCAAGTAAATCAACGTTAGAATTAATAAAGCCACAAAAAGAGAAATAGTTGAATCGTTGCAAAAATTTTTTTATGAACACAATGAATTGATTAAATTGTTCAAAACAGCCATTGAACAAATGCCATCCGATAACCATAAAATTGTGATTCGAGCTGATAAAACACCTGTTGGGCAACACTCAAGAAGATTTAATGCTCCAACAATCGATGAAGTGGCAATAGTTATTGTTGGAGAAGAATTTGAATCACGAGACATTGTACTCCATCGTCGGAATGATCGTCTTCAACGTGTTGCAGAAACTCACCGTTCTTATGATGCATTACAATATCTAATATTGCTTTGGGAAGGAGAAGTTGGATTTCATTTTGACATCAAAATGATAAACCCAGCAAATGGTAATAAATAAATGTATTTAAATAATATTAAATTAGTCAATAAAATAATTAATTAATCCATTAAATTAACAAATTTAAACACTTTTTTTAATTCTAATTGAAGAAACAAACAAAATGTCAGTGCTATGAACTACTATTCCTACAGATTGATGATTTGTGAACATGAAGAAAATCACATTTTAAAATGTCGTCAGTTGTTTCATCAATACACTGTTGACATGTATGGAAAGATTGAAACTGAACGTCTGTTATATATTCGCATGAATCAGAAAAAAAATACGTTCTGAAGAATATATACATTTGCGTGATTCACTAAACAATGATGACAATGCCAATGATATTGGGAGAATTACAATATTATCAGCAACATATACAAGCAGTCCATGACACTTGCATCAATACGCACAAGATGCAATGTCATATGTTCGTCAATACGGTCGTCCAAATTTATTCATTACTTTCACATGCAATAACAATTACTTTAAAAGTTATTACAGTAGATTGCTTGTGTTAATTGTTAAAAATAAAATAATCTAGGCCTACCAACGCACACTGCGTCCCGGTGTCATTTGATTGTTCAATGCAGTATTGTCCGACATGGACTGAGATCAAAGAACATCTATTGCTCGGTCAATCAACAGCAGATCGCCATGACATTACTGTACATGTATTTAAGCAAAAATTGAAATCATTAATGGATTTCATTTTTAAACATCATGTGTTTGGAGAGACACGTTGTTGGATGTATTCCATTGAATGGCAAAAACGAGGATTACTGCATGCCCACATTTTGATTTGGTTGATCAATAAAATTACACACGACGAAATCGATAGCGTGATTTCAGCTGAAATTACCACTTCAACTGTCGATCCTGAATTGTTTGCAATTGTCACAAAACATGATTCATGGTCCATCTGGTGTTTACAACATGAATTCACCATGTATGGCTGGTGGAAAATGCACAAAACGTTATCCAAGAGCATTGTGTCACGTGGATTTCGTCGGCGACCGGCAAAGACGACGGGAGCTGATGACGTAAGAGATGGTGATTACGTCGAGCGAGTCCAGCGAGTCACTCCGAAACAGTCACGTGAGCAGAAGAGCAAGGGACAGAAAAGCTAACGACGGCGATGGAGAAGGCTCGTCGCTTGTGACCGGCGCGATGATATTGATGGCAGAAGCTTTCGCCAACGTCTCCGTAGCGAAGATAAGGAGAACAGAAATTATTCTCCCAACTTCGTGTTACAAGCAACGTCAGCGAGGGAGTCGCAGAGCTACGGGCGAGTCGACGAAGAAACGGTGATAGCGGCCGGCGAGCGAACGGAGCTCGACTACCGTGAGGAGACCTTCGTTTGGCAAGAAAATAGCCCAGAAGGTAACCGTGCGAACGAGTGGGAGAGCCAGCTGAGAACCCTCATCGAACGAGCCATCGTATTCCTGAACGGCGAAATTACGTATTGAGAATTGGCAGAGAAGGACGACGTACAGCGATAGCGGCAAATGGACGTCCCCGACAAGAGATTGCGGAGACACGCCTCTTCCTCAACTTATGACAATTTACGGTAGGAACCTTATCTTATTTGATCTTGTTTGGTGGCTGCACGGTAGTTACGGTGGTAGACTAACAGTGCTACACCTGGGAAACCAAATCTTTCGCCACGAACTGTTTGAACGCATATTTCGGCAGGACGCCGATGCTATCGTCGAAGGGGAAGACGTAGTTGGTGTTTACCCCTTTTATTTAAGTGCCTATTGTTCAAGAGGAACGGGAGGATTTATCCCGTCGCACTTATTTCCTTTTTCGGCGATTGAGTGCGTTAGGAAGACATTCTGAGTTTCTGCGGGAAAATCGTTGCATATACGCCGGAACTCCTTAGTCATTTCTCTTTGCTTAGTGAATAGAAGCAAAGGGGCGAGTGTCTTTCTTTCCCAAACTATAAATGAATATGAATATATAGAATTTACTTAAATCACTATTTTTGGTACTCAATTTCAGAGCCAAATTATCCCGACCGATTTAAATGTTGTTCCCAGCCAGCAACCCATCTCTCAGTTTTATCGTTAAAGTTACCGTACCAAAAGTGTTGCTGTGTGCGCCAGAAATTAAAGTGCTTATTTTAGTGTTGTGTTGGTATAGCTCAAATAGTTCGCTATAGTTCATTCTCGTCAAGCGTACTAAGCCAATTATTATGAGTAAAAACACGAGTCACATTGTTCTTACACTGAAGCAAATTATATACTTCGTGGGTGTTTATGTGCTTTGTGAGTAAGTGCTATTGCATTTGTGTGAAGTGGAAATTATTTTTGTGTTTGACAAGCCAAGAAAGCGGAAGTGATTCCGGAGCTTACTATTCGACTAGTGCAGTGTCATGCATTATTTGTCTACGTATGAAAGTTTACCATAGCGTGGTGATACGTTCCCACATGTGCATTTATTTGTGGTTTAAGTGGTGAATCAAGTACCAGGCCTTTTTTTTTTTTTTTGGCCTGCTTTTTGATGTATTTTATTTCTGTGCTGTGACGAAATTTGAGCCTATCTCTTCACGTCTGTGGCGATTGACATCGTTGGAGTGCAATTACAAGCATCATTGCAGTCGACCACCGGCATGAGATTCTTCTAGTCAGCAGCCCGGAGCAGTCTAGATTCCTTCCAGAATTTTTGTCTTCAAAGTTAAGAAATTAGTGGAGGAAACTTACCCGATACAACGGACCTGATTTTATCTATCCGCAATCACTACGGAAGAATAATTACTCAACTAAGTTGATTTGTTTTCACGGATCCAAGGAGGATCGTCGAGACTTTGTATTCTTCAAAGATAACAGTTGTAGAAGCGCACAGGGGTGGTCGTCTATATTTCAAGAGAACTCTGGTGGCAGTACTTTCTACTTGTTTGGAAGTTTATCGGCGGTAATTGCAAATTCAGCAGTTTCCTAATATCGACATTGCAGTGAATGTCAGATCATTGAACTTTATCTAAATTCAGCTTCCACTGTATAAAAAACGAAAAGACTTTTGTCATTATCGTATTCTATCTTACATTCATTAATTTATTTAGAAATAATAAAATCTTTATTATTTTGCATACGTTCTGCGTTCTTGTCCCTCACTCTGCACAATCCACGTGACACATTGCTTCCAGAAACTGTTACTGGCAATGATTGTTATCCACAATACCGTTGTCGACCAACCGATCAAAATGGTAATTCGATAATTTTAAAAGTCAGAAACGAAGAAATTCTTGCTGATAATCGTTGGGTTGTGCCATATTCACCACTACTTTCAAAAACTTACAAAGCACACATCCGTGTGGAATATTGCAATGCTGTAAAATCCATTAAATACATTTGCAAATATGTCAACAAAGGAAGTGATGTGGCTGTTTTTGGAGTAGCAAGTGAGAATGGATCTGTTGATGAAATCAATCAGTATCAAATAGGACTGTATATTAATAGCAATGAAGCAGTACGGCTTATTTTGTCATTTTCAATACATGAACGACATCAAACAGTTCATTTGTCAGATCATCTCAAAAATGGGCAACGTGTTTATTTTACAACAGAAAATGTACGAGAAAGAGCAGCAAGTCCACCACCAACAACATTAACTGCATTTTTTTCATTATGTCAAACCGACACATTTACCAAAACATTGTTATATTCTGAAATACCAATATATTTTATTTGGAATACATCAAAAAAAAGAATTGCAACGACGCAAATAAGGAAAAGCAGTTGAAGGTCAGAGATTTATTTTCAACAGATGCTTTAGGTAGATTATATACTGTTCATCCTAATCATGCAGGTTATTTTTTGCGTTTGTTATTGGTTAACGTTCGTGGACCAACATTTAAAAATTTAAGAATAGTTGATGGTCATTTGTATGCAACATATCGAGAAGCGTGTCAAAAATTGAATTTACTTGCAAACTACGCACACTGGGATAGTGCACTTGCTGACGCGACAGTTTCTGCTCATCCAAATTAAATCCGTACGTTGTTTGCAATAATATTATCTACATGTATGCCATCAAATCCAAAGGAATTGTGGGAAAAATATAAGAATTTTATGACTGATGATATTATTCATCGACTAGTATAAGATGTTTAAACCGCGACTTGGAATTCACAACAGAAATGCATAATGTAGCATTGATTTTGATTGAAGACAAATGTTTGGCAATCGTGAATAAAGCATTAGCACAGCTGGGAATGACATCACCTAATCTGTTGGTAAATGACATATTTGATAGTGAATTACAACGCGAACAATGCTTCAACATCAATGAATTGAATATCTTTGTACAATCAAATATTCAAAAATTGCTTTCACAACAAAAGCAATTTTTGTTTCTAAGCAATAAATGATCAAAGTGGCTGAATGTATTGCTTGGATGCACCAGGTGGGACGGGAAAGACATTTCTCATTTCATTGATATTGGCAACCATACGTTCATAAAATAATATTACATTGGCGATCGCATCATCTGGAATCGCGGCAACTCTATCGGATTGTGGCCGAACAGTACATTCAGCACTTAAATTGCCATTGAGTATCCAATGCATTGAAACACCAGCATCACAACATTTCAAAAACATCAGGAATGGGTAAAGTTCTGCAACAATGCAAGTTAATTGTATGGGATGAATGTACAATGGCTCATAAAAAATTGTTGGAAGCATTGGATCGAACATTGCAAGATGTTCGTGGAAACAAACAGCCTTTTGGTGGTGCCATATAATTAGCAGGTGATTTTCGTCAGACATTACCTGTTATGCCAGTTCAACACCAGATCATGAATTGAATGCGTGTTTATAAGCATCGAATTTGTGGGGACACGTTAATAAATTTACCGTACGTTGACGACAAACATGCGTGTTCTGTTGCAAAACGATGCTTCTGCAGAACGTTTTGCAAAACAATTATTGAATATTGGAAATGGCAAAATTACAATTGATACATCAACAGGGTGCATTAAATTACCAACCGATTTTTATATTATCGCACACTCAAAAGAAGAATTGATTCAATGCGTATTTCCAGATATCACACTAAATAGTTAATAAATACAACTGAAAAATAAAATAATAATTAACAAATAACAAAATAATTAATAAATATATAAGTAAAATCAAAATAAAACTAAAAAATCAAATAAAGAGCTGACGTTTCGGATAGAGCCTATCCTTTAACAAAGCAAAAAAGGATAATTCTCTAAAAGCAAATAGAATATTAGAGAATTATCCTGAAGTTATGAAAGTTGTACGACAATCGACAATCGAACAGTGAAGTGTACATTTGTTAGGATGGGACGAAAGCAGCGCTTTCACAAGCTCATCCAACCAGAATAAACTCCAAATGAAATACACTGAGGTAGTCAAGAAGCCTAACCAACCCAAGCGGTCTTCCATATTATACAAAAAAGAAAATAAGATTGACGATTGTCAGAAACAAAAAACAAACGAAATAAAAAAGAATACAAAGAAAAATAAGATTATCACATCTTCCAGTAGTCTGGGAAAGAGACGTTGCT
>JAHWFO010023337.1:1177-18393 GCA_023313115.1 Rhysida immarginata
GCAACTCTGCTCTCCTCAGCCAACTCTGTTGTTTGGCTAGAGTGCCTATTATTATAGGCACTCTAGTTTGGCGTACTAGCAGCGCCTCTATTGACAAGATGATGAAACACAGCGGCGACAGTGCATACAATAGGTTGAAGGCTAAATGAACAGGCTATCCCTATCATGTTGGCTATGCTTCTCTTTTGCTTATTGAATTTGCGCATAATAAGTATTCTGCAAATAACAAATTAGTGCTGCGCATCGATACAAAAGAAATATAATCGATACATCAACCAACATCGTCGATAATCATACGAACAGAAATTGCGCCAAGGGATTAAGTACGTCGTGCAGGGTTAAGAGATTAAAACTAAACATCTGCCTTGTCTGTATTCGATGAGAAGACATAACTAAAAACAACCTTTTTCCTATTTTTTATCCTTTTATTTAAATTAAACTCTGCGCGTAATTTATTCACAAAACGACGATTTAAAAAAAAATTAAACTACACGGTAGCATTTTGTCCTGTGGCATTTTATCCGATTCAGAATTTATTGACAAAACGATATTTTTTAAAATTATAACGATTAATTAATTACTATTATTAATCACTAAACGGCGCTTGTAAATTGCTGATTTCGGATTGGCATCTTTGCAAAAACAAATAATCGATATATTGATGTTAAAAAGTATCAAGTTTCCATCACTTGAAAAACATCGATACATCGCCCACAGATTCCAGATTGCTTCTTTTCTCAGGTGATGTGTTATAAAATCTAGCATTACATTGAAGATAAACGGACTCTACATTATCCATTATATGGCATCATCGTGACAAAATCAAAGACGAATTCGAAAAAGCTGCATTTGGAAGAGTTTTCTATAAAAAGCTATGCAAAAGTAATTTTTGGAAATTGAAGAGACACTTAAAACGGTTCAAAATACGACGGGACAATTTCTTCTATATTTTGAATGTTTTTTAGTGGTAAGAGGATTTCCCCCTTTATGTACAGGCCAGAGCTCAGAAAGTGATTGATTTTCATTTGTGTTCAGATTCTTGAAAAGTGATTGAGAAAAATCAGCAGCTAAATCATCAAGAAAATAAGATTCAGTGGCTATTAAAACGAAATTGTAAATATTGGATCAAAAAAAATTTTTTTTAGAGTAAGTGTGATTTTGCCTAAAGCTAATAAGTTGCACAACAGCGTAGATATTCCATGTGCGCATTCTGTATTACCATTCATAACAGGTTTCAAATCATTTATATTCTCAGGGACGAAAACTTTATCCGTTTAACCTAAATAAAAACCGATGTTTGGCAGTGATTTCTATATAAAATCAATTTAATATACAATGTTGAATGCAATATTTCTGTGTTGAAAGCGATTCCTTGTGGTATTTACTATGGACCTAGTATGACGTGAATATAAATCTTCATGGGTTCCATTTTCCTTTATTCAGGTATCTTCGGAAAACGAAACCAATTTGTAGTGCAGTATTAATTACAACAACAATGGGATCAAATACCTAATAAGGAATCTCATTTGCCTTTTCACCTAAAGCAGCTATTTAAAAAATATCTAGAACACCATTAGGCATTCTTTGCTTTATTAATCTCTCAATCGGATTTGGCCCGATTACGCCCTCTCGTCAAAGATATAGATACAGATCTCGAAATGGAATATGCTTCAATGGGTCAGGGGAGAAAGTTTTCTTGTGAATGTTAATTAATACTAGTGAAAGAAGAAAATTTAAGATCTGTTATTGTTGAAGTCTTCTTGCATAAATAAACTAATGTTTCATTAGAATAGATATAAGTTAGCTGAACTTTAATTACCCTCTTGATTTATCTCGACGTGTCACTTGCTTTCAAAAAATTCTTCTCTCATACTCATTAGAACAGTAATTAATTCATAAAAAGCTAAGTATTCATAGTAGCTTCATAGTCTGTCTCTCATCACGTTTTTCTAAGATCCGATACTTATGCATTAAACCCATCCTAAAAAATTTTTCCCATGACGACGACATCGGCAGATCTCTCGTAAAAAAGTGTTCGGTAGTTCTAATAGGCAGAAGGGTAGAAACCACAGTGATGATTTGAAACCTGCGGGATGTTGTCAAGCGAAAGGAAGACTGGAACCTGACGGAAATGTATGCGTAAAAAAAAGAAGACCGGACCCTCTCATTTCTCATCCACACGACAAGAACCCTGGACCCAGCGTGATGAAATGCATATCACCGCACGACATAAATATCCATCTTTCTTTTCCCTTTTTTTTTTCCTATGAGGGAGTGAGAGGGAGAAATGCATAAAAAATAAAGGGGGCTATCGTTTTTCTTGCTCTCTCTCCTGCTGGGTCAATTTTAATGGATCTCTTCTAACCCTGCATAAACCTTGTCTTTCACACACTCAGGCCTCACCCTTTGCCTTACCTTTTTTCCGTCCTGCTATTTTTCAATTCATATTCTCCTCGATTCCACATTAAACCTATATCGATTAGGTTCCCGTGGCGATAATCTTGCTCCGAAAAAACTCGGGTGAAAAACCGAAATTTTAAAGTTTTTATATATTTTAGACCTATTAATAATATTATATAAAAGTGGTATATTTTAAAACGTGATCAACTCATATCTGGAATACGTTTATGAGTTGACAGCTATAGAGACACCTGCAAATCTTTTTTCTTATTAATGTATTAACGTACAGGTTGACATTTAGACCATGTTATTTTTAGACTGGTTGGTTCGTTAGGTTTATGGGCGCGTCAACAGCTATAAGGTCGCCTTGCGCCCTTTCACATGATTAATACCTTACACAAACCAGAGAATTCAATATGACTTATTTACGGATTCCGGGAACAACATCCTTGCCCACGGCGGGATTCGATCCCGCGACCCGACGGATTCGAAAACTGGAAAGTCTAGGTCCCAGCGCTTTTGGCCATCGGGCCGGATACATCCTTCTTAAAACGTAGATTTTCCTCATCCAGTTTTTTTTTTTCAGTTATGATTCATAAATTGTACTTAATTTGCTACAATGGCACAAAATAAATTTATTTTGTATCAAATTACAACCTTCAAATTATCCTTTCAAAAACAGTCAGATTCTTGTACCGGACTCATAACATTGTTATGGTCGATTGTAATATCATTGATGGAAATAAAGAAAAACTAAATTTTAACTTTTCTCTCCATACATGATTTGATGTTGGTACTAATTTAACCTACTTTTGTAGTTATCCTATTTTTATTTGTAGTTTATCCTATTTAACCTTTTTTTTTATTAAGAAATGTAGGAAATCAGTCTTAAATGGCAGAAATATGTGCTACCCTTTTAATGGAACTCGTTCAATAATACGGAAACACCATTTTAAAAGATTTTCATAGCAGATTTCAATTTGTCTTACTTATCCGTAAGTTTATAAATTCAATTTTTAAACTTTGTGCCTGAATGTTTTCTCGTACTTTATAAACGTAATAGCATTGTTGTTTCAGAAATTGCTCGAAATTTATTTATTTTGTTTCAATGAAAACGCAGGCTGGAAAACCCAAAGAACCACCTATTCCTATGGAAAGTTTCAGATTCTTACTACAGGGTGATTCAGTCAATTTCTGACCATTTCAGCACAATGATTTATTGACCCATTAATGTTTACAAACTTAGCATTTCAGTATGATATTTTACGCAGTTCGGAGTTTTTATTCCCGTGGAAAAGTCTTGATGATAGGCTCAATGTGGCCACCACGAACGTTTTGAACTGCTCTCAGCCGAATAGTGAAATTGTTCATAACTATCCAGGATTTCTGCATCCACAAGGGTGCAGCAGTCGACGATGCTTTGTCGCAGCTGGTCTAGGGTTCATGGTGCTGTAGTGAACACACTGTCTTTAAGGAACCCCCAGAGATAAAAATCACATGGGTTTAGGTCAGAACTCGTAGGGGGCCAAAGAAAGCCACCCCCCGAAGCAAATTGTTCTCACTTATGTCTTCCAGTGTCTGTTAACTCCTGATAAACATGGATCTTATACGGGAGCAGGTGCAAATCCTTTCTCAAAATTCGCCACGTCGTGGTATACGACAGCCCTTCTTCAATGGATAGGCGGCGAACAGATTTTTTGGTAGGGGAATCGACCAACCTTGTGCGAACATTTTCGACAACTTCGACCGTTCGAACACGAGCTTCGCCCCCGCCTTTTTTCTTGCCTTTAACACATCCAGTGGCACGAAATTGCTTGACAAAATCCATGATTGCTTGCTTGCCTGCCTGGTGCGTCTCGACACTTATACTCCTTCCGGAACTTTCTTTGCACGGTTACAGGTGATTTTGACTCGAAATACCATTCGACAACCTTGCATTTCTGCTCTGTTGATAAAGCGGGCGCCATTTTTCAACAATACGATTTTCATGCAGCGCCTTTGCAACAATACAAACTCCAACTATTTAGAAATTCGATATGGCGCTCATATTCTTTCAATTGTTTATCCCTAATGCACGTCATTCGAGTGAAATGGTCAGAAATTGACTGAATCACCCTGTATTAATATTGGAAAATAAGAAAGTAATATTCCGCCACCTGAGATCAAACAAGGAACGACCAGCATCCGATTTGTCGCTTCTGCCAACTGAGCCCCCGCGGACAAATTTTCTCTATCAATTGCTTTATTAGGAGCTCACCTTCACTATTTAGTTTGGTTTTGATTGGTGCACTGGGGTCGGAATTGCAGGGGTGGGAGTCAGAGAGGATAAAAGGTCTGTGTGCTATTTAGGTACGTAAAGGAGTGAAATTCAGTATCCAGATTCCTATAGGCAAGATCTACATTACTACGATGTTTAGGCCAAAGTGTTCCAGTGGGGTCAGTCACGGGGGTGGCAGTCACTTGCTCTTTAGAACTAAGACAACATATGGCATGTGATATAACATACGATTGGAAATAAGGAAAAGAGATTGAGCTCTTTTACATTTTCTACATACTACGATCGAGAAGATCAATTTTTTGATTAAAAACTTGCGGGGGAGGGAGTAAAAAGTGCAGATAAAGGGGTAAAAATAGATGACTGCATCCTTACCCTACTCAGGAGGATTAATTTCTTGTTAATAACTGTATAAATCTATTTCTGCTTCACTGCGAAAGCTCTTCCTTGGAATATTTACAAGATTTTATTATTTTATTATGACTTTTCAGCAGCTTTCTGATGGCTTAAAAAGGAAGAATTTCCGATTTGCGGGTCAGGAACAGCTCTAATACTGAGCTTCCACTTTGACTACTTAATACCTTTAGGAAACCTTGCTATATCAGTATCCACGGTGATTTGATCCCAGGTCTCGGAATTTCCTTTTCCTTTCTAATGTTTTTAGGTTCAAAATAATTTTAGACTTAAATTTTTTCACTACTACCGACGCACATAATCGCCATTATTAGTCAAACAGTTATTAGCCCTCATTCAGGTAGTCAAGGCACTACGGTATCGGTATTTCTGCGTTTTCATACTCTACGATATAAATACTACTCAAGTTTGGTTATGAATATATTCTACGTATATCTTGACAGACTGAGCTAATAATAAATTTTATTAACCTCAACTGGAAAAAGCATAAAATCAACACGAATAGAAAGAGAATAGATACGATTTCAAAGAAAATGCAATTGCAATGAAAATGTCGTTGTTTCGTGAAGCGGTCATTAAATGAAATTATCACTGCACGCTGTTATATCTTAATATAATTAACCACACTTAAAGAAACATTTGCGTAATCTAAAAAATTATTAAATGGAAAGCGGAGATGATGATATCGGAAAAAATGGAAGAAAAAATTCCACGACCTGGATTTTTCGCTAGGAATCACGAGTATCACGCTTGTAGTTATAGCAGTTATTCTTAAAGACTACTAGGTAGTCACGATGGAGGATCAATAATAGGGCGGGCAACCAGCTCGCAGATTGGGAATTCCTCCTTTTCTGATAATATCACTTTTGTAATATTTTTGAACAACGTCCAAATTATAGAACCGAAAATAGTAAAACAAGTATTTAACTCTTTCACAACTTTGAAATAGCTTATGTTGATTCTAAAGTCAGTTGCTGGGATAATAAAATGTTGATTAAGAACATTATCTCGGTTGACTGCGGTTACTGATATTTATTAAATCTATTATAAATCCTCTATGAATTGCAAATTTCGTAAGCATACTGGAGGATGGCACTATTTTATTCATATTCTAAAAGCAACAAATAATCTACTCAATGCTAACATGCACTCGTTGATAAATTTAGTAGAGGTTGGCTCAACTTTAAACATACTAATCCACTATTGATGCTATAACGCAAGGCACTCTCGCTCTTTGGGGCTTAATTTCGCTTGTTTTAATCACGATCAAACGCTGCACGAGCTTTTAATGGGATTATTTATTAATATAACTCGAGTTGAAACGGACTTCGGCACCGTTTTAGATCGCTCCGCTGGCTTATTTAAATTTTAAGCATTTGCTGGTGCTTAAGAACCATTTGGAAGTCTTCTCGAGCCGCATTAAATTATCTATTGTAACGTTACTTCCTTTTCAAACTCGTGTGTCATTTTCCAAGGCTTTCCGTCAGGATAATTTTATTCCTACCACGATGATGAAACGGACATGAAAGAAAGGGGAAAAATGAAAAGGAAAAAAAAAATAACATTGTGTTGTTGTATACCAAATGGAGTTGATCTGTCTATCCTAGAAATTGTTGTTATTAATATTGAAAATAGTCAATGTATTTCTGGAGCCGAACAACCTGTTGAAGAGGTGGAGACCACTTCACAATGCCCGAATCCTTCAAAGTACTTGATCGTCACATTGTCATTGAACAAGGTGAACTATTCATTGAGAAGTGAATGGTTGAATGCAATGACCTATCATCGTATAAGGAAGGTGAAGTGGAACTTACGCGAAACCTGAGGCAGTTTGCAAGATAACAACGGATAGATCGATTCTAAAAATATAATACGAGAACTCATATTGTATTAATCAATACAGATGGAAACTATTTAGGGAGTTAGTGGCTTGATAATCTCATGAAGAATGAATTGAATAAATTCAATGAACAATTGACCATTAAGAATATTTATTGATCCTATACAAGTGCTTCTCTCTAATACATTGTAAAATATTCATTAACTTTAAGATAGCGGGTTTAAAATTCATTATAATAAAAATTTCATGTTGTGCTAAGCCTATACACATAAATCTTTATATCTAACTTACCTGTAATTCTACATCAATGAGAATAAGAGATTATAGTCACCTATTCGTGAATCAGCTAAACATTCATTGCGATTTTGTAATGCTAACAAAGACAGCAATGGGATGTAATATAGAACACTTTAGGACTACAACTTCGGATTATCTTTTATAATAAATATATGAATAAGAACTTATTTGTCATTAAATTACTGTACATAATGATTTAAAGTACTGGGGGTTCGCTTGAATTTTCGGGTTTTTTGTTTTATTGTAACTCGTCAGTGTGAAATATTTTTAAGTCATCTTTATTATGTAACATTACCTTATAAATTTTATCTTATAAATATGTATTTAGTATTCAGGCCGAAAGTTTAACTCTGATATATGTTGACTGCAGATATCTCACGCCTTACTATTTGGTTCTGACGGACTGGTGTAAGGCCCGCATGGAATAATGTAAGAACTACAGACAAGTATATGGTTTCAATTTCATATATGTTCAAATTTTCTATGCATGTTAATTAATGAAAAAACCTTTAGTACTGCAGTTGAAAGTGTTGATTTTAAGTGAAATTTCATTCGAGTTTCAAATTTTAATTCTTATTATTACAATTTTAATTAATTTTTTGTTACGATATTCTTAAACTTTTTTTTAAATTTTATTTTTAATTTTTGAATTTTTCCAATTGATCAATATAAACTTTAAAACGAGTAATAAATAGAATCTCAGGTTTATGTAAAAAATTATTAAAATAAATAAACTAATGTGTTGACCCTAAACTCAACCACTCTCACAACCCACTGAAAGATTCGTGATTACTAGATCTCAGAAATGAGCTTCTCCACAATTTAGGAAAGACGTGCATTATCCTATTTTGGCTTTCCTGTGAGAGTGGTTGAGTTTAGGGCTAACATCAGTGCACAGGTAGTTCGCAGAAACCTATTAATGGAACACGTGGTTGTGCTTACTTTTTTCATGTGCTTTTGTTTACGTTATGGGCGGAGTTTAACCAAACTTCACGAGCTGTTTACTCCTTTAAGGAATGCAATTTCGACAAAACGTATGAGAAAACTTGCGTTTATTTTAAGGTGCAGAACATCGCCAAGTAGCTCACGATATCCTTTTCAAAAGCACCTTACATAAGATTAGCTGATAAACCCGGCGTTGCTCGTCTCTGCTTTGATGAAATTTTGCAGTATCTGAAATATATGTGCTGCAGCGCCGTCTAGTGGGGAGTTAAAGTAAAATGGATAGCATAAAAACCTTCTACATGAAAAAACATGTGCCAACTTTCATGGTGATCGGTCAAACAATGTTGGAGTTTATCAATCTCATATATACCAACATCCATTTTTATACAGGATGAATACAAAAGTCTGAACCCCCCCTTTAATTTTTTGAACTGAAGCAGATATGTCAATTTTGATGAATCCAATGAATAGGAAGTCGTGGGTGGCCTATCCCATGGTGTACTTTTCATCATCCCAAATATGCAAATTAGGACACATTCAAAATTTATCTCAAAAACCGTTAGGGATAGAGAAAAAAACCCAATTGCAAACTTGTTCAGCATAAAAAAACAAACAAAAGAAACAAAAATCATCCAAATCGGACCAACCAATCACCCACAATCACGTGAACTGATGCCACAATCACCATAACACAATTGGGCACGGAACCTAACTGACGCCAAAACATGCCTTTTATTTACTTTTCCGCATGAAAGTGAATGTGAGTATGGTAATTTATGTTAACTTTTTGATTTGGTGCTTTAAATGGTGGAAATATCAACATTCAGTTTTCCTTGTGCAGTGTGACTGTTTGTTAGCGCCCATTCAAAATCCCGCTAAATGCGAAATCCGATGTTATTCGATTTCTTAACGCCAAACATGAGTCTCCAGCTGAAATCCACAGACAAATTGTTGCTGTTTAAGGAGGGGGATGTCAACAAATGGAGTCTGCCTCCTCCACGACAATGCTCAACCTCAAATGGAGTCACCACAGAGTTGCTGAAAAGCTTCAAGTGGGAAGTACTAGATCATCCACCATATACTCGTATTCCGGACCTCGCAGCCAGCGATTTCCACCAGTTTCTTCACCTGAAGAAGCATCTTGCTGGGAAACGGTTCTATGATAACGATGTGAAGCATGAAGTCCACGCTTGGTTCAAAAGACAGGCGACATCCTTCTATGACACCGGAATACAAAAGCTTGTCCCCAGGCTCTATAAGTGCTTGGATAATGGTGGCAACTACATTGAAAAATGAGCTTGGATAAAAGTACTTGAAAGTAATGAAGGAGTGTTATAAAAATTTTTTTTGGCCAAATTATGACGTTTGATCTTTACTTTCTGGATGTGCCTCGTATATTATAAAATGCTTCTTTTCCTGCCTGTTTGCCATGTCCTACATTCCCGGGTAATTAAAATAAAAATTTTCCATATCTACAATTATACAGGGCGTACACAAATGATTGCCCTGGTTTCATGATTTTATTGTAGGTGTATTACAGGTGTATTATTTAACATATAATCACACGAAACTTTGCAAATACATAGAGCGACTCGCCAAGTTTTTTTGTTTTTTTTTTAATGTCCGGAAGATCTATGTTCCGGCCGCTAGAGCACTACAGCTGCAAAATTGATGGAACGGTCGTGTCGGAAATGATGATCAAGAAAGCTGCCATGGTCTCCACGCTCCCCTGACTTAACTAACCCCTTGTTATTTGTTTGCATGGGGGTATTTGGCGTTTGTGCTGCTATTACCGGCTGATCTACCATTACTTGACTCGTATCACCGATCTTTTGCTCAAACTGACAGACGTGCTTCAGTGATTACAGATTTTATATCTATTGATTCACTAAAGGGGCACATTATCGAGCACCTGTAACATGGCAAAAAATTCGGTGAGTTGCTCTATGCACTTGTAAAGTTTCGTGATGACATGTTAAATAATACACCTACAATAAAATCATGAAACCGGGGCAATCAATTGTGTTCATCTTGTTTTACTCGCATAGGGATAGTGAGAATCACTCTAATCGGATGTGATCGAATCAATTTTGTCTGTAGATAGGAGGCGAATGACAGCATTTTCAAAAGGTTTGAAAACCTGGATTCAGCTATGGAAGTAAAAATTATTTTTGAGTAATCATAATATTCTTATAAAGTTCTCGAAAAGGCGGCAAAGGAGGCGAACAGATAATTAGAGAATAAAGAAGAAGAATCCAAGAAAATGAAAATTGTTATTTCAACTATTTTTGGGGCCTTTTATCGATTATTTATTATTATAGATAGATATGCGTTTTGATAGTTTTAGAATTTAAAAATAAGAATATTAATGGTTTAAAGACCAAGGTCAAATATCAGTCAGCCTGCAGCTGAATGGTTGTTAAGCAAGCGTCGAGCAAATTTCTGAAGCATTTATTAGGGCAGTTAAGACTGGTTTGGTTTATTAGAATTTTTGGCGTCGACTATTTTATTTATTTATTTACAACTTTACATCCCAATGGGACAAGTAAAAGAGGTTACAAACAGGTTATTTAAGTAATCTAATTTGATGAGACAAGTTAAAATCTTGGTGTTTACGATTTTAACTACTACTAAGGTCATTTTGGGCCTTTTACAGAAGTTATATCTGTACGCAGCCCGGGACAAACACTAACATCCATGCCCACGGCGGGATTCGAACCCACGACCAGGTGGACTCGAGAAGTCTGTCCAGGTGGACTAGAAAGCCTACTCCCTAGCCCTCTCGACCACCTGACCGGCTGTTAAGACTGAGAAACAATGGTTGGTTGGTTTATTAGAATTTTTGGCGTCGACTGCTAAGGTCATTTTGCGCCTTTTACATAAGTTATATCTGTACGCAGCCCGGGACAAACACAAACATCCATGCCCACGGCGGGATTCGAACCCACGACCAGGTGGACTGGAGAACTAGAAAGCCTACGACCTAGCCCTCTCGGCTACCTGACCGGCGAGAAACAATGGCAATTCTCAAAAGTGAATAATTTGAAATGTTAACAAGTTTTTCATTTTTTCCAAAGCGAACCAATTTATGTATTTATTTATTTTATTAGAATTGCTTGTTGTATGTGTATGTTGTATATAATTAATCAAAACCTTTATTTTTTCCGTTTTTAACCCTCCATCGGGCGCAACTGATCTAATAGAGCGCCTTCGCCCTCCTAGATGCCAGAAACACTTGAAACTTTGAATAGCTGTCTCTTATTTAGTGACCTTTTCATACATATCCGTTAGTTCATATCAAAAATTTTTGATTGAGGATAGTGATAAAAGTGTTCTGTCAGGCGCATTGCAACTAATTTTGCAAAGTTTCTGAGGCATGTATTTTTTCAAAATTGATTCACTAAATTGAATTATTTTATTCATTTAACCAAGTTCTACTGTATTTTACATCTTTTTTTAACCTTCCATCAGGCGCAATACTGTTTGTCACATCTTCAGGCGCAATGAGCCTATCAGGCACACTGTCCCTCTCAATTATACTGCTCTTGTAAATTTTGTGAATTTGTCATTTTTTTATAACTCTTACGTTTTAAATTAACAGAAAACTCTTAAAAAAACGTTTTCCTTTAATGGAAGGATGATTTAAAAAATAAAAAAAGGTTTTATGGTTACAAACAGATCTTTTAATGGAATGTGCCTAAAGAATGTGCTCATTGCGCCTGAAGATGTGACAAATAGTATTGCGCCTGACGGAAGATTAAAACGGGTATTAACACTAGACTCTTAAATAATAAAGGAGGATTTTTTCACAGTAACTTACTACGCCTAAGCATTGTTTTTCTACATCAACTGTAGTTACATAATGCTTTAAAACGGAAATTGTAAATGCAATTCCGAGAATTGCTTATTAGGATTTAACTACATTTAATAGTTTTTAAGTATTTAGGTTCCTTTCCCTATTAATTATTTTTACTCATATCCTTATCAATTATTTATAAGATTACCAAAGCATATTCCAAAACGGAATAAATTGCATTTGCAAACATCCTTCATTTATTAAATCAGGAAAAAACATTTCTTAAGGGGCATTCACGAGCGCTTAGTTCGACAGCACATCACACCAAATAGCCAAATTACAGTGTTTCGGAGGGGAGGAGGTTTAAGCCTTGGGGGACCTTTTGGTGAATGACCGGTTCGTTCGATCATGACGAGCGTGGGTGGACTATTTTCCACGACCGATTAATAGAACACATCTTAATATTTATTCCTGGCACTCTATTTGCAATTCACGACTGTCAATCACGCTGTTCAAGTGGAACGTTTATCGTGATTATAGGCACGTGGAAGGTTCCATCTCTTCGCTCCACCCTCGTGCTTTCGATACGGGTCACGTGGGTCTTCCTTCAACAAGTTTCCCATGACGACTTCCTGTCAAATGTTCAAAAAGGGAACCTTCTCCTCCTCCTTCACCTTTAACATCTTAAAATTTCGTTTTCAACTTGGAATTTATCAATTTTTCTTCTTCCCCCGTCAGCCCCAACCCTCCCCGTTAAAATTACATTTGGGAGAATTTCATTTTGCTCGTACGTATTAAATCACCATAAAACGTTACAATCGAGTAATTTATTAGCCATTGCTCTGTCAAGATTTAACTTACTGTGATGTTTAGGGTCCAATGAATTTTTCATGTTTCGGTTCTCAAACCAACCGTCTCGAATTCTGATGTCTTTTTAGAAAACTTGCTCCCCTTATAGCGGAACAAACATGTAATTTAAGGCACTTTTACGTCATAGTTTTCTTCTCGTTTTTTTAAACAGCTAATAAAGAAGATTTTAAATTAAATATATTGTTCCCTGTTTTACATATATTATTTACTTCAACTTTTATGTTATTAAACGCGTACAGGTTAAAAAAAATTTTGAATTCTTTTTTCCTCATTTTTAATTCATTGGAAGAAAAATTTTAAGACAGAAATTTCAAGCTTGTCAGCACCTTTTTAAACTTTAAAGCAAGTAAATTTCACTTTTTTGTTGAAATTTAAATGTTCATCTAGTAAAAATTCACACTTAAAGTCATTTCTAGCACAATATCATCCATCTTAATTTTACAAGGTGTTACAAACGTATGACGGTATTTTGCCTACTTATAACTCATTTTTATTGCATTAATATTTTACAGACATATTCTCAGATTCATTACTTTTCTCAGACAAAATTCTCAGACATACGCGAGTACGGGTGCATAATAACGTGTGATGTGGCATCATGAAGACTGGCATCGGCAGGCCTTTTACTTCGCAGAGAAAACAATTCGTTGGCAATAAGTGAGAAATTTTATTGTTAGCCATAAGAAATTAAATTTGTGTTTATTACATGTATAAAAACCATTCACTTAATGTGCTGCAGCAGGTGCAAAATATTGAAGGATTGATAACCAACAGGAGGGAGTCCCCATCGTACTTGTCCCTAGAGGTCCGCCACCTTCTTAATACAGTTGAAGTTTCTGACAATTGGAGCGGTAAAGGAAGGGCCATATCACGGCTTTCTAACTCCCCGGACCTGACTTCGCCAGATTTCTTTCTGTGCGGTCATATCAAGGACACTGTCACATTAAGTGCTAGAAACCACTGGAGAAGCAATATCCGCCAGATATGAACTTTGTATTGTGCGCAACAATACACATCTTATTAATCCTCCCCAGGAAGGTATAGGAAAGTAGCGGAAGCGCTGAGGTCATCTATGTTTACCATTTTATCTGCACTTTTTAAGCCCCCCCCCCCCATTTTATAATGATTTTCTCTCGTAGTATTTAGAAAGTGTAAAAGAGCTCTATCTTCTTTCGTTTCTCATCATTTTCCAATGATATATCACATGCTATATTGCCAGAGTTCTAAAAGACCAAGTGACTGCCACCCCTACAACTCCGACCCTATTGGGACAATTTGGCCCAAACTTTACAGTAATGTTGATCTTGCTTAGAGGAATCTACACACCGAATTTCATTCCTTTATATGCATAAATACGCATAGACCTTTTGGTCCCCTCTCATTTCCGCCCCCGAAACTCCGACCCCAGTGGACCAATCAAAACCAAATTAAATAGTGAAGGTGCACATGCCCATAATAAGCTCCGAATTTCAACCTTCTGCCTCAAAAAACGCGGAAATTATGAAGGGGACGGACGGACAGACGGACATTGTGAAAACAACAAGTGGCTCCATTCTTCCGCTACTTAACGAGTCTGAGGATATAACTAAAATGCGAAGCCAACAAAAAAAGCTCCGGCACTGAAAAGCCACCTGACTAAAATATCTACCACCAATGTAGCCTTCATTATTTCAAACTTGGATTTTAACAATTAATGCTTTTTCGTTTGTTGCAAATTATGAAGGTTGGTAGGTTAGGATTGTTGGTAGACCTATTTTGGTCGGTGACTTTTCTTTTTTGTAAGCTACGTGTAAAAAAGTCATTCCAATCGAGTAAAAAATAAAGCAAGCAAAAAAATACTATCTTCTACATTTGTAGATACCCTGTATAATAATAGATTAATATATTTTGAATAATAGAGCAGTTAGTTACAACATTGTTAATTTGCCAATAACCAATTTATTGATAATACTGAACAAAACAATAAAATTCCAAACATTCCAAGAAGAAGCGTTAGCTGCGACAAAGCGATCGTCACGTACGCGTGTCCATATCAACAATGTTTAAACGATAAACAAAGTAAATTTGTATTCAGTCTTGACGAATTGATTGTTATATGACATTATCATCGTATTCTTTAAGGTCACTGTTTCAGCATGGACAATCGAATTGAATGGGTACACGAAAAAATCCGGAAAAATTGATACAGCCGACCTGAGACCTTGATGGTCATATTTCTGAAAACAAAATTTGAAGAAGTTTATCCCTTTTCAAGTTATCGTGCAATCGGCGGACAGCTGGATGGATAAACGTATAGATAAGCAACTTTTAGCTATAGCTTCTAATAAGAAGGCTTCCAAGATGAACGTCAGTCCTTCATGTTGAACACGCATATAGCCATGAAAATGTTTTTTAATGACTCCTTTTTTGAGGATCTTTTATTTTTTATTTTTCTTATTTTTTTAGCGGGATTTTATTAAAGATGTCGTGTTTATTCACAATCTTGCCGAATTTTGCTGGCCTGAGAAACCGAATCATCGCTGCAGTTGCACTCTGAAGCTTCTTTTTCCCATCTGTACAAGTTAGCAGTAAAAGAAGCTTCATGTCATCGGAATTGTGTTGAGCAGGTGCTTCTTGCCTCGCTGGCTCCACTGTAGGTGGTGTAACTGCCAATCACTATGCGAAAACACAGGGTTCTCCACTGTTGGTATTTCGCGTCCGAAATACTGCGCAGTAAGTTTTCAAATGACTTGTCATTCATGTGATATTGCGCAGTTGAGAGTGACATTGGTGTGCATGGTAGTCGCTTGTGCGAAGTGGCAAAAATGGTGTTACAGTATCTTTGCAACAGATCATTTTTGTGGTAGAGCACTATGCACGGCATGGATCATGGAAACCGTGTGCAGATGAGTTTAAAATTAATTTTCAAGTTGCTGCTGTGCCTGCAGAATCTCCTGCTAAGAGTGCAATGCAGTTTGCGAAATGGCATGCAACGGGATCAGTACTGAATGCAAAGAAAGTGCGCAAAAGGACGGTCCGTACGACAGCAACCATTGCTGCTGCTGAAGAATAATTGCTACGCAGTCCCAAATCGTCATCACGGCAGCTGTCTCATCAACTGGGTTTGTCTCCGTCAAGTGCAATGAAGATCATGAAACAGGATTTACACTACACTCCTGTGCATCAAAATGTGGACAAGCCGGCCAGGGTTCAGTTTGGTGAATGGTTCCTGAGCACCATTGCTCCGGAGGTTGTTGGAGGGTGGTTATGTGTTCATCTCAGATGAAGCGTTGTTCCATCTGTCCGGTTACGTCAACTCACAGAACATGCGCCACTGGTCTTCCATCAATCCGCATGCGTTCATGGAATCTCCACTGCATCCACAAAAAATAGGAGTGTTGTGTGCTGTCTCCGCCTGCCACATCATCCCTGTGTTTTTCAATTAAACTGAATAGTGACCGTTATGTGCACAACATCTTCAACGTGTTTGCCGCACAACTTACTGATGATGAGCGTGCCAATGCTTACTTTCAGCAAAATGGATACTGATATCGATCTGCGATTTCTTTCTCTGGGTTGCACTGAAAGGTGTGGTCTACCAGAATAATCCGCGCACAGTCGTCGACCTTCAACAAAACGTCCAGGCAGCCATTCCAGCGGAAACCCTAGCTCGTGGCTTCAGGAATATGTGTATACGCCTTCACACGTGCCCCTAGGTCAATGGAGAACACTTTCAGCACCTACTCTAGGTTATTTGCACTGATCTTTGATCATTGTTATCTCTTTTCATGCTCATTTTTGCACGTTGTTCACCGGGCCACGTTTAAAAAAACTCGCCCTGTACTATAAGACATACCCAAGCATTAAAGTTTTGCTGCCGTTTACCACTGATTATAGGTGTTTCATCTCGAAAGCTATGCATTTTCAGACATGTTTATAAGACCATAATTTTGTTCCTTTTTTGGGGAAGGGAATCACTACCAAAGTTCTCCGCGTATTTCTTCACACCTTATACATACTTAAAAAAAAAAGTAATTCGGAAGAGATTCTACAAAGTTCTCATTTAAAATTCCCTTTTATGTATGTCATCATTTCTTTATCAACGTTTAAATTAAAAGAGCAGCTTCGTTTCTTTAATATAATAATTCTTGTATTTCTCAGCGATAATAATTATGGAATCTAATCACGTAAGCTAGATGTTAAGCAATTATCCATATTTATCCTGATGAAAACTCTTGTTCAGATTTTACGGTGATTACTGCTGTTCGTCAAAGATCCGACAAAATCGCAGCAGGGACGGTGAAAATCTCACCAGCGGTAATTCCTTGAACTCCAAATGGCGGGATTAGGAAAGTGAACTCCTGCTAAGATTCTCATATCAAGACTACGCATGTGGAAAA
>JAHWFO010023339.1:0-11614 GCA_023313115.1 Rhysida immarginata
TAAAACATATTTTTTGCCTGGCAGGGACAGGCTTTCTGACTAGTATATATATAAATATACGTTTTTATATTTCACTTTCATATGTTTCATCCTATTACATTTTTCTCGCCGCCCCCTTATTATTTCCTATTTGTCCTCCGTCTTGTCCTATCCCAACAGTTCGTCTAATTAATCTCATTTGTTCTCTTGTTTGTCAGCCAATAACGCCTTACTATTCCCCATGCAAACCATATATAAACCCGTCCGTTAGTACTAATTTCATAACTTCAGGATAATTCTCTAATATTCTATTTGCTTTTAGAGAATTATCCTTTTTTGCTTTGATAAAGGATAGGCTCTATCCGAAACGTCAGCTCTTTATTTGATTTTTTAGTTTTATTTTGATTATACTTATATATTTATTTTTTTGTTATTTGTTAATTATTATTTTATTTTTCAGTTGTATTTATTAACTTTATGTATAGAATTTTGAAAGGACACTTAACTGAAATCATCTGACCTCATTGGCAATGCAAAATGAACTGGTGATGTAAGCCAAACAAGATGTACCAACAGTTTTTGCTAGATTTGAAGCAGAAATGGAAATGACTGCAGCCAGTCTACTTATACATGTGTAAGTTAGTCAATTGCTTGTTAAACGTCAATTATACAAGTTTTACATGTTTGTAAGTTCTTAATTTTCAGCAGATTGGCTGCCAGATTAATTGGATGATGTTATAAAAGCATATTTTACCTCTACAACTAAGAAGTTTGAAAATCACGTGGCTTCAAGTTTTCTCTTTTCTCATATACCTGCTTGAAAAAAAGACACCTGCCTTACTTGAAGCTGCTAATAAGATGTGTGGGTCAAGCACAAATTCATGTTTTTAATTTATGGTGTGCAGAGCCTGATCAATGGAGACAAAGAGTGTTTTTATTATGTAGATGGCGTTGGTTCATCAGTTTTTCCTGTTACTTCACGTGATTAATTTAGATGGAATCAAAAATTGCAACAAAATTACGGCATGGATGAATTACGTCAGAAGGCTTAGAATTACGTCATAATCGCCAAACTTTGGATAACGATTTCAAGTATTTTTTTTTGAGAGTTTTGAAAAATGGATAAGGAAAATTATGCTTAGAATTTTGCGGAGAACAACGCTAGGTACTTTATACACCTTGTATATCAATTGGGAAAAACAGTAATTAATAACGCACGTCCCCACAGACTTCTGATGATGGAGGACTTTTTGCAAAGTGATGATATTCAATGCATCGAGTGGCCCTCAATATCTTCGAATATGAACTCGATTGAGCATGCTTGAGAGAAACGTTTTTTGCTCTTAATAAATTAATTTTTTTTCCTTTAATTCTGCGAGAGTAGATGCGGTAAAGCCCAATAAATTAATGTTTTTTTATGAGGGGAGGGGTTGTTTTAGAATATTTTTTAAATATAACGTGTTCATTATTATTATTTTTTATGTTAATTTGCTTTCTATTGGGTTTTACCGCATCTACTCTCGCGGAATTAAAGGAAAAATCAGTAATTTATTAAGATTTATACCCAATTCTTATTTTATTCCATTTTTTGCTCTTATTTTATCATTTTGATTTGTTTGATATACTACTTGCTATAACTTATCTTTGAAAATTTTTGAGGGCGTCATATGGGTACCATTACAGCACGTGCAATTGTATCGATTACGACCATCTTCAAGATGATTCATGCGCTGAACCATATTTATCAATTGACGAAAACAGTAACTGATATCCGCTTTTAGCTCGTCGTTACGATTTGTTTCATGTATTACTTACTATATCTTAGCATTGAAAATTGCTAGGAGGGGTCATAAAGGTACCATTTGTGCACGTGCCATTAAATCTGGCGGACTCTACGTCAGTACTTTTATATTTGTTTGAGTACGTCATTCTTTTCCTCAATAATAATTCGAATTTCGGCCGTTCTCCAGTTTTCTGTACTTTTTCTTTTGAATTATCTAGACCACAGTAGAAGGGAACCCAAAGATTTCTGCATTTTTGTTTACATACATTTTATTGTTAAGGCAATAACTATATAATTTGCAAGCATGTACAGGGTGTTTTTGAATTGAGTACAGATTTTTTGGGAGATGATAGAAGAGGTCCTTAGAAGTATTTTTGTCATATGAACATGGGGTCCCCGCAGCTCCGTTTACTTACAATACTGCATTGAACAATCAAATGACACCGGGACGCAGTGAGCGTTGGTAGGCCTAGATTATTTTATTTTTAACAATTAACACAAGCAATCTACTGTATGACTTTTACAGTAATTGTTCGAAATGACCGTCATTTGCTTCATACCACAATTCGCAACGCCTTATGATGGATTGATGTACGCGTGGAAACAGTTGATTAGCACGGTCGCTGATGTCACCTGCTGCCGCGACAACACGAGCCGCCAATTCTTCTTCGGTATCTACGGGTTCGGAGTACACCATTGATTTTATGCTTCCCCATTAAAAAAATCCATCGGTGTGAGATCTGGCGATCTCGGTGGCCAAACAATTGGTCCGCCACGAACAATCCAACGACCACGATGTGTCTCATTTAGGTAATCTCTAACTGCTCTTGTGTAATGCGAAGGTGCGCCGTCCTGTTGAAACCACATCAAATTAGTCTGGTCATTAGTGGAACATCTTCAAGAAGACCAGGGAGCTCCTCCTTCAGGAAACCAAGGTATGTTTGCCCGTTAAGACAGCATGGTAGGAGATATGGCCCAATCAGGACATTGTGAATCATGCCAGCCCAAATATTCAACGAAAAACGATGCTGAAAACTGTTAATATGTGTTGCACATGAGTTGACATGAGACCACAGATGACTATTGTAGCTATTGAACATTCCCTCTCGCGTCCCGGTGTCATTTGATTGTTCAATGCAGTATTGGAAGTAAACGGAGCTGTGGGGACCCCATGTTCATATGACAAAAAATACTTCTAAGGACCTCTTCTATCATCTCCCAAAAAATCTGTACTCAATTCAAAAACACCCTGTATACGGTTTTCACATAAGAACACTATAAATAATAATAGCGACGTAAAAGAAAGCAAGCATCAATGGCAGCCAATCAGGGCGTAAGTCACCCCGACAAAAATCTACTACAGAAAAGAATATAGATTCATAACACGAATGGCTTTTGCAGATCCTCGTAAAGTGCAGTGCAAATTAATCCTGAAATGAAGAAAAAATTTAACATGACCGTGGGTATTTCAACGCACACTCTACATAACGCCAAATTTATAACGGCAAGTCCATATAACGGAGATTTTGATCGTATTCGTGAATGGTTCGTGCTATGAACCATATTAATCGATTGACGAAAACAGATTTTGAAAATCTCTCATAGGCTTCGAAGAGTTAGAGTTACGGACAGACAGACAGACGGACAGACACGTTTCCCTACACTGAAAGCATAAACTTGTAAATGTTCTCGGGCATTATACACCATCCCGCTCCCATATTACATTCCTGCAGTACTGAATTCATACCTTTCTTGCCATATACCATGCTTCAGAATCTTGTTAAATTTGGTTATCACACAAAGTTTTGTTGCCTCTCTACAGAGGCACTATTTTGTTTATAACACTAAGCGTGTGTGAAGGCAAATTAATTTCAGCATCTTCAGTGGCGTAGCGAGGAAAATGGCGCTCGGGGCATGGTATTCATTTTTTTCGCTCAGTATCTTTATTTTGTCTTCGCCCCTCCCATAAAGGTATCAAGACTGGCCCCCAGGAATTCGTGCCCCCCCCCCCCCTTGCCCTCCATCGGCACGCCACTAAGACTGCGTGCGAGTCTAATAATTTCAAGAAAACTTTGATTTGAACCATTCGAACATGCTATCAAATCTACATTAAAACAATTCGAAATGAATTTGATCTGTTTCTCGAGTCATTCGAGCCTTTATCGAATTCATTTGAACTAGCATTGAAGTTGGCTGCTGTAACGAATTGTGTGATTCATTTAATTAATTTGTATTTAACAGCTTTTGAATACCTTATTCGAAACCTATTCGACTGGCTTTTGAATATTCCTTTCGAAACCATTTGAACATATTTCTTTTGAACATACCTTAGTTTTCTTCACTTTTCTCAACGTATTTGTTGCAACGTTTCCGTATGAAAGACCTAGATGATGAATTAGGTTCCATTTCTAGCACTATTGTTTTAACGTTAAAGTTAACGCTGCAGTCGTACGCGTACGAGTGGTTCTGAAATCTTTGAATTTCAATTAGCTATTTTAACTAATGGAAACTGCATTTACATGTCCCCGAAGATTTCTAATGGTTTAGTCCGCCATAAACACCGAAATGAGCTATTATTTGTAAGTAGTTATAAGCTCATTTTCGGATGTATTCGAAGGTTTCGAATGGTATCGTTCGGATAAAACCAATTCGAGCTTACAGGAGTGATCAGCCTCCTTGAATCGAATTAATCGAATGGATTTGATTTCAATTCAAGTGTTTTTGAACTTTTTCCGAATCCATTTAAAATTATACTTGTTTCATTTGAAGCAGAATTTGTGGTTTTCAAATGAATTCGTCTGCACCCTTATTCGACTCGAGTTAACACTCGTACGCAGCCTTATACGCCACTGATCTTTATTATACAGTCAACAGTTGAAAACGAGACCCCTGAAACGGCCAGTCTATTGATGAAAATAGGTAAGCAGAGTTGGGAGGGACTTTGGACGTTCTTCGCTTACGTTAAGCGAGCCACGAAGAAAATTCCTCTCGCTCTCCCTTCCCACCCATTTTCATGCAGAAAGATTTGCTATATGCTTATTTTTCATTTGTGCTTGGCAACATCAGCAAAAGGAAAATATTAATCTAGAAATTTCTTAGAGTTAAACTTAAATTTTGTGAAAGAAACTTAAGACAACACCATGTTAGATGATTAAATTTAATCCTCTAAATTTGAATCCAATATACTGTATTAATACATGTTTGAGTCAAATCGATTAACAAATTTGTACGTACCAATTGAGTTGTCTTTAAAATTCAAGATATTCAATTGCAACTTTAAATTTCAAGATCTTATTCGTTAAAATTCAGAATATTACATAAGACAATCTTTAATTTATGGTAAGTCGAAACCATATTATATTTAAGTGCAACTTAAGATTTTTACTATTTTTTAACTGTTTACCTGTTTACTGTTTAACTGTTCCAAAAATTAGCTATAATTTTTAAATCATGGCTAATCTTTGGAACATGACAAATAATAAAAATAGTCAATACCTTAATTGCAATAAAGTTGCACTTAATTTTAAATGGATTCATGCGAATAAAACTTTTTAAAAGATACTAGTCTCTATATTTGCACCAGTTCTCTTCAAAAAATTCGATCTCTTCATCTTAAGGAAGTCAGAGGCTTTTATTATCATTGCACATTTGGTTGAACAAGGTTTCGGACAAGGCGGTGAAGACTTCGCTCCGGGCAAGGCGGTGAACACTTCGATCCGGGCAAGGCAGTGGTGGACACGACTTCAGGCATAGAGGGTAAGGGCTCATCACGTATCTTTGATTTCAAGTTCTGCACACATGACAGTAATCATAATATAATGACAAATGTCAAGAAACAATAGGAAAACAAATGAAGGCAAGGGAACTAATATAATGGAGATACTGTTATATTCTAACAGGGTATTTCCATTATATTGGGTCCCTTTACCCCCATTGTATTTTCCTAAAGTTTCCTTGATATTCTCAATAATTATATTGGACATTTTTCCAGCTGATTGCGTTGGAGTTGAAGAGTTGCAGTTGCTAGTTATTAAATGAAAATTTTGACGGAAGCCGCATTATGCTGTCTTCAACTACTGGGTATTCGGTTCGGTTCGGAGCAGCTTTCATCTACTGGGTATTCGATCGACTGAAGATGTTTGCCTTTGCTTACATTGTACAGGGTTGATTGCGCGTGCCTGCATTTCCTCGTGAGGTGGTTCAATTGTTGCAACAATGAACTGCATATAACAATTCGTGATCGTGAATAGTGTTGCGTAATTTATGATTCCACGAAAATCGAATATAATTCTTTTAATTATTCCTTTTTATTTATTATAAAATATGAAGAATTCCAATATTTTTTAATTATTTTTATTATATATCGGCGTGAAGTGAATTGGAAGATTCTTTTATTTACTTGATTACGAAGCAGAAACAAATAATATATCCCTTTTACGTTTCCTTATTTTATTTCAGAGAACACCCACTTTTATTTATGTTCGAATAAAACTATAGTATTAGCTATAAATTTTCAACCCTTTTAAATTCTGGAAAGAATGCAAAAAAAAAAAAAGTTATTCAGTGAAAATGCAATTTACTATTCAGTATTTACCGTAGGCATCATGTTGAAAATTTGTATGTTTGAAACTCTCTAATTTTTTTCTAATTTTCTTGACTCATTTTAAATATATTAATTTAGTCGTAGTTATAAAATGTAAAAGCGTTTTGGGGCTTGTCTCTTTTAATGAAATATTTCTTAATAGAATTTTTGTATTTAAAAGCCAAGTTTAATATTTGATTTTATTTCGCCTTTGTTAATTACATGACGATAAACTTTAAATTTACACATGTAGGTAAATGCAACAGAATAGAATACCAATTTTCTAAAATGCTCATGGAATTCAAGTGATATTCTATTCTGTTACGTTCACCTCATGGTATTATCCACAGTATAACAAGTAATTCTTTGAATTTATTTGTTCACACATGCAATTTGCTTATAGAAAAGAATTGATTCTTTGTTTATAAAGAAATATTTTTAAAGAATACGCTATCTACATTTCACGTTTTCTCCTAAAAATCTCATCATAATTGAGAAAAAAGTTCTCTCCATTTCGTAACAAATTTTTTTGAATAAAACTTCTTTAACTTGAGGAGCGATGAAATAATAATTTTTGACTTTGTTTCCTGTATCGTCAAATATAAATAATACGCAATAATAATGCTTATTTTCTGTAAACTCTAAATTGTGAATAATATTTGTTTGGTTTTATTTAATTTTTTTAATTGTAATTTTCGAATTTTAATAATGCCATTAAAAACATCGACGGCTTCTCCATAAGCTGATAACAATGTTGACGGCGACCCATCATTCTTGGGAAGATCGACATTTATTGTTGCAACAATGAATACGTGAACAGGCGCACGCATACTCATAGATATGTTGAATGTGTCTGAGCATTTTAGTCGAACAAGAAGAAATTTAAAGAGAAACTCGATATAAATGTTTAATGTTGCAGCAAAGGTTACGTGTACAGGCGAGAGCTAAAATTATCATAATTATCACAAAAAAAAGTTACTTCCCCCAAATTCACATCATTATACAAGGTGGCCAAAAAATCTTTTCAAAATAACAGAATTTTATTATAACGAAACTATTACAGGTACAGCTTGGCATGGCTGGTCACAAGAGAAAGATTAACTCACGAAGACTTTTTTTTACTTCTACAAGTGCACCCTTTATCTCCCGCAGAATGTCTAAGCGATATTCAATTTTGTGCCAAGTTTTTTGATGGAGTTTTCACAATTCTCCGTAACCACCTGTGATCTTTCTTTGAACAAAAGTTAAGCAAACACTGTGAAATGGAACAACCCAAACGATGAAGCCTCCAATCATATTCAGCCTTGTGGATTAGAGGTTTCATCTGTTTGGTTGATCTTTCTTTGAGGTTGCTCGTGGTCTTCCTTTGAGTGGAATGTTTTGAATGCTGTTGATTGCTTTATATTTTCTCCAGATGTTGGAAATGACGGTCTACAGCACATTCAACTGTTTTTCAGCACGTTGACTTTTTTCCATCCGTCAGAAGTGCAATTATTTGCTTTTTCGTCTCTTCAGAATGATCAATTGAACGTTGCATTATCGTGATGATGATTATTCGATGTATATCGTTACAATTTATAACTCTGATGTGACAACTAATTTACATAAAATTGCATTAAAGTTAATAATTAGTTTCGTCCTAGTTTTATTATGAGCTATAACATTTTTTGATGTATTTGCGATAGTGAGCTGTTATTTCCTGCAGTGGAGTGGACCATTACTTTTTACCATGGAATAAAAATTTGTACTTTCTATGTAGATTTTTACTTTCTGTACAGATCTTGGAATTATCAAAATAGCAGTAGGAGAAAGAATTGGATGCTCGGATCGGTGCAGCAAGCTGTGTCAGACATGAACTGTGGCGATCCGTGGTAACGAAACGCGAGCTGGGCAACAAAGCCAATCTCTCCGTCTTCAAATCTATCTTTGTCCCCATTCTCACCTATGGGTAATGACCGAAAGAGTGCGATCGCGGGTACAAGTGGCAGAAATGAGATTTCTGAGAGGTGTGGCAGGTGTTACCCTACTAGATAGAGTGTACAGCAGCACAATAAGGGAATCTTTAGGTGTTGAGCCGCTACTTCTCCCCATTGAGAGATCTCAGTTGCGCTGGTATGGCCACATGATACGGATGCCGCAAACTAGTCTTCCTAGGCAGTTGTTATTTTCCAAGCCGGTGGATAAGAGACCAAGGGGTCGGCCTAGAACCAGGTGGCTAGACTACATGGAGAATCTGGGTTCGAGTCGCTTGGATATTACCAGGGAGGACATGCGCCTGATGGCGGAAGATCGCGATCGCTGGAGATCCTCCATAGGGCTGCTGCCCCCGCGACCCTAACGGATAAGCGGGTTTGAAAAGTAAGTACAGTAGGATTTTTGTGTGGAAGTTTGTTAAATTAACCCCTATTTGCATTATTTATAGCTGAAAATGTTCATCGTTATTATATTTTATTCAACAAGCACAAGTTAGAAAAAATCATTTCGGCTTCGCCTGAACCATTACTTATTGCCAGGGATTGTAAATGCTTTACCACGTTTTGGTTGATTTCGCGGCGTTCATGAGGCCCTGGGCAAATTCGAATTTCGGGCCCCATATACTGTGTGAATAAAGATATCGCATTATCCCCATTGATTGAGTTCCCAAGCAAATGCCCATTCTGCACAATGGATAACGCGCCACTGTTGCCCGGCATCTAAATCTATATCAAATGTGAATATGTGATGAGCTACTGCAACAAACCCTAAAATACCAACTGTAACTATTGGTAAATTATTCCCAATATCACAAATAATACCCAATTGTTGCCCAACGGATAATGCGCCATTGCGTAGCGGGGATCCCCTGTAGGTTGCAGCAATGCTATCGTGTGGACGAGGGCTCTTTATACTCCGTATTTGCCGATAGTGGTCCATGACTATTTCGGAAGCGAATTGTGGTTTTCTCGAATGAATATGAGAGGCATATTTTATGATTATATGAAAATTTATGATAATAGTTCAAAGATTTGCTATCACGTCTCGAAGAATCATTATACTGATAATTTCTACCAAAAGCACTGATACTGGGCTTTCTGCTGAGACGGAACCTTCAAGGCCGTTTTGCTCACTGTTCCCAATTTTCTACGATTTTTTCCCTGATTATCGCCTATTGGTAACATTTAATCTCAATGACCAGCAATGGAAGTTACTTTTATTATTCTTCGCCTAGCGAAGCATTGCGATCGTGAGCCTATTGAACGAGCCGATTATTTCGTCTGCTCGATCGCGTCCGATAAAAAAGACACAGGAAAACGCCGTTGTGATAATACGAGGTGCGTTCAAGTTATAAGGTCTCCAAATTTTTTTCTCTGCAGTGAGAGTAAGTAGAAAGATCCGGATGCTTTTAAAATTTTGCGGGAAATATTTCGTCTTTACTAACATAGATGACAGCACTATACCGTTAACGTCGTGAATACCGTGCGCGTCGCCGCGAACAATGTTTAATATACTTAAAATGGCGAAGTTTAGTTTACAAGCTCAACGTGTAATAATTCGTTTTCTGCACTTTCATGAAAAACCCCTGGAGGTGGGGGTTAAATGAGTTAAAAAATTTAAATGGGAACCCCCATTTTTTATTGCAGATTCGGATTCTCCAGAAAAAATTACCCCAATTTGACCTACGATTCGAGTCATTTCGGTCACAGATGGCGCTGTAATCGACAAAAATCAAAATGGGTAAAAAATCGTTGAAAAATGGCGATATCTCATGAAATAGGTATCAGATCAGCAATATAAAATTAAATGTTTTTGATATTCTTACAAATGCTACTTAATGACACCATAATTGTCCACCCTATTTCTTGAGATACCGCCATTTTTCAACGATTTTTTACCCATTTTGATTTTTGTCGATTACAGCGCCATCTGTGACCGAAATGACTCGAATCGTAGGTCAAATTGGGGTAATTTTTTCTGGAGAATCCGAATCTGCAATAAAAAAATGGGGGTTCCCTTTTATATTTTTTAACTCCTCCCTCCCCACCTCCAGGGGGTGGGAGTGAGGGGCGAGTTTGCTATCATTAGATGTCCCCCTTCGAGACGAACATTTTTCATTCCACACTTTTTTTGATTCGATGTGTGGTTCTCGAGATATTTCAATGTCTTCGTATAAATTGAACACCCGGTATACATCGATGGCGAAATCATAGCGTGTCCAGGACACTGTAGTCGATTACTTTTGTGGACGATTTTGCTTTCCTCTGTATGCAGTAAAAAAAGTAAAAATCTGTAATTTCTATTTAGACGGAAAACTTTGGATAAAATAAGTAATCATTATAGCGTTATTATTGATAAATCACATATAAAAGTAAAATCCACTTATTATATTCTTTAAAAATACCTGGTATACCAGGTGGTTATAATTAAAGTTCTCCACTTCGCTATGCAGAGCATGGGGAAGAGAATTCCAGCGGAAACTTTATTAGTGCTTACGGTACCGTTCCCTAGTCGTGGCTTCTTCTTTGTGTTTGTCCCTGAACTTGTAGCAATATTCGTGGAATCAAACCCACTTCGTAATAATAATAATTAAATCTAAATAATAGACGGTTGAATCAATTGAAAAAACACCAAGAATAAAACATTTCTCAAATGCTGTGTACAATTTGAAAATTCCATAAAAAATAGGGGTTTCCATTGCACATTTCAAAGTTAACTTCCATATTCGAAAATTGTCGGGGGGTTTTTTGGAAATGGAATACACATAAAAAAAACAAACACTCACATAAAAGTACAATACATCTTCCATTGCAAATACTACGTCAGATTTGTATTTTAGAAGTTGGCTATTGGTTCACTTTAGGGAGACACCCTGTATTTAATAAACATTTAAGCGCCCCATTGGTCTAGTGTCGTTGCGGTAAATAAAAGAATAGAAGCCAAATAACCGATACGGATACTAATCTTTAATGCCGACGCGTTTCAGTTTACACCATTATCAAGGCTTGGCTAGATTGTTAACAAGTGTAAAACGCTCCTGTATACTATAAAACAAATTATCAACTAATTATCAAAATGGTGTAAACTGAAACGCGTCGGAATTAAATAATGTCAAAGTGTAATTTCAGTAATACTCCAATTTATTCTCTATCCCAATGCATTTCGCCTGTCGGCGTCTTCAGGGGATTATATTAATAGAAAAAAACTTATTTAAAATGACAAAAAGATAGCCCAATTGGTAGAGGCATCGCCATGATAGTCGAGGTTCCTGGTTCGAATCCGGGTCGCAGAATTTT
>JAHWFO010023339.1:11624-33263 GCA_023313115.1 Rhysida immarginata
GGTTCCTGGTTCGAATCCGGGTCGCAGAATTTTTCCTTCCATTTTTCGATTGAAAAATTATGACATAAAGATTTAAAATATTGTAACGATTAGGAAACAATTAAAAACAAAATTAAAAATACGGGAATTTTCTTTTAGATCTTATATATAAAATGCTAAATCCTCCTGCTCCGTGCCCGTTTCCATAGTGACGAGCAACAATACAACCTTCATTGTTATCAACAAATGAAAAAGCACTGATTCTTGAAGTCCAAAAATCGCAGCCGACGAAAATGACTATTAAAGAAATCTTATCTTTTTCGTAGGCTACGGTTCAAAAATATATTGTCAAAGATTTAATGATATACACCTATTGATATTTAAAAATAGCATATTAAAATAAATAAATAAATCAAGTTAAAAACTAAGTAAGTAATTTAGCTATTCTAAATTACGAAATTCATTACATGTATACGATTCTTATATTTTAATTTTAATAAAAAATATTAACATTCAAATTAAATTATGAAACTTATAACAATTCAAGTCACAGGTAGGTAACATTAGTTTTTTACATTTTATGATATTCGTTATATGTGCATAGTAATAACTTTTCAGTTGAATAAACTAATAAAAAGGAAAAGTTACAAAATACAAAAAAAATCCAATCGAATAAAATCAAAAGCAAATAGCATTGTTTTTTTCTGATTTTATAATATTCACTAAATGTGTATAATTAATTTTTTTTAGTTTTAAAATATAGTGGTCGTGCAATAAGCCTCCACAACAGTCTGCCGAGGAAATTGAGCTATGAGGGAGGTAAAAAAGAAACCGATGGGCCATTTTCACTGTAGAGCAAGGTTTACATATAGCAGTTGAGATGTGTTTTTGTGTTAGGTTATAACTGTCAAATTGACAGTAGTGACTTTATCACATTGTAACAGGACACATTAGAGCGAGTTTTTTACTATTGGCAAAACTGTCAATTATCGCAGTCCTTTCAATTATCACAGTTCTGTTACAGATCAATACTTACTTACTTACTTACTTACTTTTCAAACCCGCTTTTCCGTTAGGGTCGCGGGGGCAGCAGCCCTATGGAGGATCTCCAGCGATCGCGATCTTCCGCCATCAGGCGCATGTCCTCCCTGGTAATATCCAAGCGACTCGAACCCAGATTCTCCATGTAGTCTAGCCACCTGGTTCTAGGCCGACCCCTTGGTCTCTTACCCACCGGCTTGGAAAATAACAACTGCCTAGGAAGACTAGTTTGCGGCATCCGTATCACGTGGCCATACCAGCGCAACTGAGATCTCTCAATGCGGAGAAGTAGCGGCTCAACACCTAAAGATTCCCTTATTGTGCTGCTGTACACTCTATCTAGTAGGGTAACACCTGCAACACCTCTCAGAAATCTCATTTCGGCCGCTTGTACTCGCGATCGCACTCTTTCAGTCATTACCCAAGCCTCATGACCATAGGTGAGAATGGGGACAAAGAGAGATTTGAAGACGGAGAGCTTGGCTTTGTCACCCAGCTCGCGTTTCGTTACCACGGATCGCCACAGTTCACGTCTGACACCGATCCGAGCATCCAATTCTTTCTCCTGCCGTCCATCACTCGTGAATGCAATCCCGAGATAGTTGAATTTCTCCACCTGTCTCAATGAGGCTCCCCTAACAGATCAATTATTTTTAAAATAAGATCGAACTTAGAAAATCAAAAGCAAGTTGTGTCTGACGCGAACTGTGGTGATCCGTTGTAACAAACTTGAGCTAGGAAAGAAAGCCAAGCCGTCTTTTTTCAAATCCATCTTTGTCCCCATTCTCATCTATGGTCATGAGTATTGGGTGATGATCGATAGAGTGCCGAAATGAGATCTTGGGAGGTTTGGCAGGTATTCCCTACTGGATAGAGTGTTCAGCATCACTATACGGCAGTCTTTAGGTGTTGAACCGCTACTTCTTCGCATTGAGAGGGCTCATTTCCTTCGGGATGGCCACATGTACGGATGCCGCAACTGTCTTCCTAGATAATTGCTATATTCGAAGTCGGTGGTCACATAAGAGACCAAGAATTCGGCCTAGAACTAAGTGGCTAGATTACATAGAGCATCTGGGTTCGAGTCGCTTGGATATTACCATTGGTTGTATTACGGAAAATCTCTAGCTCTGCCCCCCCGCGAGCAGGTTTGTAAACTGAAAGGAAGAAAAAATTGTCAGCTTCGCTTTCTTACTGACAGCGACTTATTTACTATTGGCAGTCCTGTTAATTATCACAGTCCTATCATAGACGAAATTTTATAATTAAAATCAAATTTATAGATTCACCTGTTGTGGCACCGTCGTATGTCGGGCTTTATTACTAGTATCTAATAAAAGGTTGACTAAATAAATTAAAACCGACTCCGCTAGAGTGCTTACCAATACAACACAATTACACATGAGAAGAGAATCGGCTCTGTCATTTCTTCCTGTTATTTTTAACGATAGGGGTATCGTGGATTCACAGAAACCTTTTTTTTATTTTTCTTTGTAGCAGTTGAGAAGGTTGCTATTAGTTAACTCTCTTAAGAAAGTGCAACCCATCAGCGTCCTAGGCTTGCCAACTCTCAGACTGGCAATTCCGGGAGACGTATTCCAGTCGCGCTTAATCCGTTCGTGATTGTTCCAGTTAGATGTTGTCAGTTACAGACATCAGTTTATGTAAATTTTCAAATAGTAAGATGCCTGATTAACTATCGGCTTACAAATGTTCAATGTGCCGTCCTTCCGCAGTAGCGTTTGCAGCGAGTGCTGCTGTTTTTATGCAGTCTGAAAATTTGCATAAACTGATGGTCAATCATGCTAACATGAACTCTTTTCCCTGGGAAAAAGTCGACGTCATTTCAATCGTTTCTCTCCAAACAGAATGGATTTTATCTACATTGTGTGCGAATTATTGAGTTTTAAAATTTTTTCTGACCTTTGGATCACCCTATATTCGTACAAATTCAAGAAACCTGCATTCAGAATTAATGTTTAATGGACAAATTGAATATAAAAAAGATTATTGTAGGCCTACAGTAATAGACAAATAGGTCATTAATTACGGTCATTTATAACAAACCTTTGTGTTTTACCTTAGCTTGAAACATGAAATGTATTTTTAAGGGCCGATTGTGCTAATACGAGTAATACAGAGGTTGAGTGAAAAGTAGTGGCCGATCACCGCGCAAACTTTTAAATGGGCGCTAGACAGGAACCACTCATTGCTAATCTTCAAAGTAGAGCCCATCATGCTCATGGATGGTCTTCATCCAACGATCAGCCAGCTGGCGGATGCCCTCGCGAAACCACTCCTCCTGTATCTGGGCGAAAAAGTCACTGATATTGGCGAAGCGCCGTCCTCGCAGGAAGTGCGCCATGGACCGGAAGAGAAGGTAGTCGGAATGTCGAATTATGCTGTATGCTGAATGTGGCAGAACCTCGATTGTTTCCACCAGTTGACGACACACCTTCACCCGTTGTTGAGCTTGCGCGGGCGTCAGCTCGTGGGGCACAACTCGGCAGCTCCTGTTGACCTTTCCCAGATATCGAACCACACTCGATTGTGATGTCTCAATGTCCGCCGCTAGTCCACGGGTGGTGCTGCCTGGGTTGGCTTCCACTTGTTGCCGTAGGGCTGCGTCATCCACTTCTTTGTGTCTTCCGCTCCTTGGCGCATTTTCCAGGCCCATGTGTCCACACGAAAAGCGGGAGAACCACCGTCGTGCTGTACGTTTATTGGTCACACCCTGACCTTCCACCCTGCAAATTTCGGCGGCTGCTGCTCGCGCACTGGTCTCCTTTTTCCAATAGTGACGAAGGAGCCCGCGTATCACCAATTTTTCTGCCGTATTTTTACACTGGCTGACGCAGGTAGCACAATGCCTTTGGCATTCAAATTCGTACTGACGTTTCTTCCCACTCTTTTCTCTTAACAAACTGCGATATATCCTTGTGGTAAATGATCTTCGCCGAGAATTCGTCAAATTCTAACCCCCCCCCCCCTCCCGAGTCGGCCACTACTTTTGACTCAACCTCTGTATGGGTATTAATGATGCTGTTTTAGAATATCATTAAACTTCTGTAATTTGAGCTTTATGTCATTTTGAACAACTCAGGAAAATGATTGAGTATATATATAATCGAAATATATATATATATATAATTCAGCAATCGAAATAATTTAACTGTTATTGCTGTTCTCGCTGAATACTTTTTTTAAATTTGTGCTTTGCCCCATTTCTGGCATTGTAACAGCTGAACATTTTGTGGTGCGAAGGCATGAAATGCGTTACATTTTAGATGATGATTATAGCATACTTGCACCTCAGCTCTTAAAAGCTGTCCTCAATCCTTTCCTTTCCTTTGTCCACAACTGTCCAACCAGTTAAACGACGAAATTGTTTTACTCTAAAGGATAAAACAGACTTAATACGGAGGTTTGATTAACTTCCGAAAATGAATTTCAAATACTTTCAAATAAACAGGCTTTCAAATACTGGGGACGCGTTGGTGGCGCTGAAAGCAGATCATGAGCGATCTACTCATTTCATATCGTTGGTTGGGATAAACCCGCAACAAACAAGGAAATTAATAGTAATACAAAACTTATTTGTTATTTTAGTTAAAAGTGGAAGCAAAGAAAATAAAGAGCACTCTATTTAATGCGAGAGAAAGATTAAAGAAAATAGCTGCGGTCAAAATCCAATTGCAATGAAATTATTTTAATAACCGCGTTTTGAGTCCGCCATTTGCTTGGAATCAACTTGGTCTTCGTCAAGCGTTCGCATTGCTATTCTTGCTTGCCATTGCTGCACGATTCGGAGCTTCGTTGAAGGTGGTAATTAAATCTTACTCGGAATGCTTCATGAATTTCTCTTTCCTCCAGCTTGCATCTAAATTTAGCTTGTAGTCTTGCTATTTGTTTGAAAACAAGGAGGTTCTTCTTGTACGACTTCCGCGAGGAAGTGGCGTCATCTCATAAAGAGGTGTTCGTCAGAAGGTGATGTATATCTCCCTTAACAGAGAGGGTAGAAGTTTTCACGATTAAAGCTTTAAAGAGAATAAAGTAAAAAAAAATAAAACAATAAGAAATAAAATTTAAATATAAATATTAACATTATCTATAAAATGATCAACTTAATATCTAAGGACCATAACTAGAAATTAATTCCCCCGAGGAGGGTGTAGGAAAGTAGCGAACTAAATTTGCCCCTTTATCTTCAATTTTAACCGCCCTCCCTATTTTATTAAATCAAAAAATTGAATTTCACGAACGTAGTATTTAGAAAACGTAAAACAGCTGAATCTTCTTTAGTTTCTCATCATTGCCGATCGAATGACGTATCACATGACATATGTTGACATACAGTAGTTCTAAAGATCAAGTAACTGTCATTCCCACAACTCCGATCCTACTGGGACAAGTTGTCCCAAATTTCATAGTAAGGTAGATGTTGCCTAGAAGAATCAGCATGCCAAATTTCACTCCTTTACATACCTAAATACCACATAGACCTTTTTGGTCCCATCTAACTCCCACCCCCGTAACTCCGACCCCTGGGGGGAGGAGAGCAATCAAAACTAAATTATACAGTGAAGGAAGACATGCCCATGGTAAGGTATGTTCGGAATTTCACCTATCTACGTGAAAAAATTTAGAAAATATGAAGGGGAAAGATGGACATTGTGAAACCAATAAGTGCCCCATTCTTCCGCTACTTAATAATATACAATTAGATTAACCAAATAATATTCTACCAATGTAGCATTAGGAGTACAAAACGCGAAGAACGAGAAAATTAGAATAGCAGATAGTAAATGAAAGATAAGATAAATATTTAGGATCTATAACGTTCAACATTAACAGAATCACGAATTTTAAAAAATAATCTAAATTAGCGAGTTATATCGAGTGATTAATGCTATCCAATTCTGGGGTTAAAGAAGAGAAATAAAAACCTAAAATGGGTGATTAAGTAAGACGGATTATGGTAACAGATACGATTTATAACAGACTTTAATACAAGAGGTGTAGAATTGTAATGGTAGGGTATATGGCAACGCTTATCTAACGACCTTCAAAGTAGGAAGCTGCACACAGATAAACGCATGTTTCATCGATTCTGCCATTGTTGGAAGCACCGGTGGAAGGCTTGTTTTGGAATATTCCAGAGTTCGGTCGTCGCATTCACTTAGATGTCCTCAATGGTTATGAATTGTATCCCCTTGAGGCATACTTTCAGAATAGGGAACAGCCATTGGTCCTTTTCGCTTTTAAAATTCGTCATTACCTCTTCAATAAGTCTAAATTGGTGTTTTTCCTTTAATAAGGGATCAGAGTAGGTTGGTTATGTAATATTTATATCCAGTGATGATGGTGATGATATTGAAAACTTCGGATTATAATACAAGTTACCGTATTGTTAAACGATATGTAGCTCGATGCATTATGTAGCTGTTTTCAGATCGTTTGCCATCATTTGGTTGTTAAACGATGTGTAGCTCGATGCATTATGATGATGCAGAAACCACCCTCCATACCACTTCCTCTGAACTGCATCCCGCATCCTCTGGAAAACCTAAACGAAAATGACCAATATCTGTCATCCAGGTGCGAACTGCCATATTGCGTCGAATGAGTGATTTGTATCAAGTAACCAAAAAGTTCTGTCGCTTTCCAATGGGATTCGCTGCAGGAGTCGAGATGAAAGCGCATGCATTTGCGTAAGTGTTTTGTGGATTTGCATCGGACAGCTCACACTTAAGGCTTGCTCCGCAAGAAGTTACTCAGTGCTCGGTTTGGTGTTAGGAGTAGAACGTCGCCTTCGCATTGTCTGTGAAAAGTACCGTTATTCAAACGAGTTGGTTATACGAATTCAAATTCTGCTCAAACGCTTCTGAAAGACGCACTCATAGATTATGCACTTCATTTGGAAACAATGCAGTAACAAAACGTACCGCACAAAGGTCGTTCCAAAAATTCCATTAAGATGACGAATCGCTGGGCATCCACGATCTCAAAGGTGGACTTCAGCTGCTTTCGTTTCTCATCATTTCCCATCGAATGACATCTCGAAAATATGTTGGCTTTTGCAAATGTTAATAGTTCGAAAGACTACTGACAGGTAAACCCCAACCAAGCTTGGAAAATTTGTCCCAATTAGTAATGTAGATGGTGTGGTGAACCACGAGTTCCTCACAAAGCAAAACCATTATGGCCGCTATCTACACTCGGTGAACAGGAAAAAGACGCAGTTCTTACAGGCAGGACAATGTCTAAACCACACAATACGAAAGTGACCCATACTGCAACTACCGCTTTGGAATAGGAACTGCTGCCGCATCCACCTTATTCCCCAGATATTTCCCCAGGCGATTATCACTTGTTCCTTGTTCTGGAACGAAAGAGTTCCGTGATGATGCAGAGAATAAATCTGAGGTGGCTGGTGTTTTGGTTTGGTTTGTTTTGTTTTGGTATTAACGTCATTTCAGGACGGCGTTATAGGGGCCGCAAATTCTGCCTCGCAAGGGTTCTTTAACGTGCAGCCGGCAAACGACTACACGGGACCAACGGTTTTACTTCCCTTCCGAAGGAAGTGTGTGATCTCAGGATTTTCCCCCCTGAAAATACCCTCGTTGTCCTCGGCCATCAGAGGCGATCACGCAACCACTGAGCCACCGAGGCCGATGACGGGTTTGTATTCATTTTACCAACACGGTATACATGAGCTTGTATCACGTTTCGAAAAAGTTATCGAATGTACTGGTGACTATTTCGATTAGTAAAGTACTGTTTGGCATATATTTACTGTGTCTTGCAAAAGCTATAGAACTTTTTTTTTTTTGGTTACCTGATAACTGGAACGAAACAGACCGATATGTATGGTGAAGCCTGTCCGTATCTGTTCTCCAACTTCGACCAAAGGTTTCACTGCAATATTAAAGCTGTAAAATTAAAGTAAAAAAAAACTTTTGATAAGTTCGTTAAAACCCAGTTTAGAATGCGTGATACTGCATTGTCAGATCGATGTTAAATGCCAGTTGAAAACGTCATTACGGCATTTGCCGAGGCTAACGAGAAATACAGGCTCCAGCACTGAAAAGTCACCTGACAAAGATAGGTCTATTAACAATCCAACCTTCATTGTTTCCAACAAAGGAAAAAATACTGATTGTTCAAATACAAGATGGAAACAATGAAAGTTACATTGTTAATAGACCTATCTTGGTCAGGTGACTTTTCAGTGCCGGAGCCTGTCTTTCTCGTTAGCCTCGGGCATTTGCGAAGTCAGTCGTTCTGTTCTCTATCTATTCGGGAACATATGTGTCTATTATAACTTTTACTTACTTTTAGTCAAAATCTGATGTCAAAATAAAAAAAAAATCGAAAAAAAACTAGCAACAGAACGACCAACTTCGTAAATTCAGTAATGGAGAGGATAACACCTTAGGCAACAATGAAGAGAACGAATTATTGTAATTAAAAAAACATTGTTTGACTGATATATTATTTTCACACTTTTTTTTAACTTCACTTGTTTGTGAGTTTGCGCGCAAATTTTATAATCAATATTTTGCCCACTTCCTGACTACCCACAGCTCTGCAACATTCTCCAACGGCTAAATATCGATGAAAATGCATGTTTCCATCTTTAGTTTTACTAGTCTTTCATTTATTGTTATCGTTGTATGTAATTGCTGTTAATTTTATCATCAATGCTAGCAAAGTTGAAAACGCATTGGAACGGAGTTACCAAACTTCAGGTATAAACGATTGTTTAAGCTTTACTCGACATATCGTAATTTTCGAGCGAATCACGAGAAAGCAAGTGAACTTAAATTTAAAAATTGAACTAATGTTCAAACGGTCCTTGAAAGCGGGCGAATCCAATTTCCCTAATGGTCGAGTCCTTTTAAGCAAAAAAAATTAGTTCACATTTTGACCGTTACGTCAAAATATGGCGCTGGTCATGTAAGAAACTATCTGAGAATTTTTACTTAATGAGAGACGTTATGCAAACGAGATGTAAAATTAGAAAAGCTTTAAAATGACAGTGAAATTAAATGTAAAGTCATTCTTCACGACGGCTTTAGCTAAAAAGGATCGAGCTTTATTGGTGAAGTTGTTTTACCAGAACTGCAATAATGCTTCTGCTGCACTAAGAGAATATCAACGTTTGAAAAACTTGCGAAATGGGCCTATGTCCATTAATGGTTTAAAAAAGATGATTAAGAAATTTGAAGAAACTGGTGAGTTGGGTGAGCTGCCAGGGAGAGGACGAAAACGAATTGCAAATGAGAATGTGGAAGACGTTGCTGCTGCTGTAGTGGAGAGTGCTTCAAGTTCCCAATATTCTTCAGCAAGTGCTCGAGCCGTATCGCCTGATTTGTCTATTCCGTGGTCTACGGTACAAAAAGTTTTGCGTTCCATTTTAAAGTGGTATCCATACAAGATCCAGGTGGTTCAAAAGTTGCTTCATGAAGAACCGGAAAAACGCACTGATTTTGCCAGTTTCTGTCGATAATGCATGGCCATGGAACATTTTGTGGTCAGATGAAGCGCATTTCACACTACAGACTGTCGCATCTGGGGTACTGAAAAGCCGATGGTTGTGCATGAAAAGCTTTTGCACTCTGATTACGTGACTGTATGGTGCGGATTCACTTCACATTTCATTCTTGGCCCCTTTTTCTTTGAAGAGAACACTCCTCAAGGCACTAAAAGATGTTCAATCACTGGTGCTCGTTACTGCGAATTTCTGCAGCAGAAAGTCATCCCTGCTTTACAAGAAAGACAGTGTTTAGACACTACTGTCTTTATGCAAGATGGTGCAACACCCTCACATTGCACGACAAGTGAAGGAACTGCTTGATGTTCATTTTGGAGATGATAGGGTGATTTCGAGAACTTTTCCAACTGCATGGCCTCCTCGTTCACCGGACTTAAACCCTTGTGACTTCTGGTTGTGGGGATATTTGAAAGATGATGTCTATGGAGGAAGAATACGGACTGTCCCTGAATTGAAAGCAAGCATAACACGCCATATCACTGCGATTCCTCAGGAAACCCTTCGCTCTACTGTGGAACATGCAGTAATGCGCTTTGAACATGTCATTGACACAAATGGAATGCACATTGAACAAATGCTCTGATTTTATAAATTTCTCTGCTTCTAACTTGTTTTTGTTGTTATTCATGAAAAAAATGTGAACTAATTTTTTTTTATTGCAAAATTCTCTTCCCCATGGAACCGCCGCTAGAAGGGTCTAAATGATGTCACCTTAATTATAACCACCCTGTAGCTAATAATAATAACGCATCTAAAATTCAAAATATTCTGTACGTCAATATTCATTTAGTTAATAGAAATATTTTGGCGGTATTGGCGGAAGAGCAAGAAGAGGGAAATTAAGATAGTTAAACGATAATAATCATATCAGCTATCATATCGTCCCCATTAATTAATAATAAATTAATGATGAATTAATTAATAATTTGTTATGCTGACAAGTTATTCTGTCCTTATATAACGTTATCGAAAAATATATTTTGCATTTATAATATAATTATTTTTTTTAGTTTTACGCTTTATTTAGATTATGAATTATGAATTTTAACTTGATTTATATTCGTGAAAAGAACTTTGCGAATTCAGTTTTACGATTATCATGCAAATTCGATATATTTATTGACTGTTGCAAATTTGGCTGTTGCGACTAGAAAATAGTTTTTAATCTTCTTGTACTTTCGAAGGACAAACAGTTTATGTGATTAATGTGTAGCGGTTTTCTTTAAAGGTTGTAAAGTGCTTTCTGTGTATCTAGAATTTAAAAAAAAAGATTAGTTTTTATTCATTGTTGGCCATTGTGTGAACATGAAATACAAATTGAATAAAGATCGTGATGGAATAGAAACCACTTCTGTAAAATAGATAGCTTATTCAAGGGTAAGTACATAACGCATCTAGACAATCGACCGGCAACATCACGAGATGAATAAAAGCAGGTATTACCTCCTCTAATGTATTGTATCCGGGGAGTCTTTCTATTCTGGAAAATAAAGATGGAGTTGGAGAGTAGGTTGACTTTTTTTTCAGAGGAGACGGATTTAAAGATGATGAGAAAATAGGAAAACGGGAGGGGGGGAACGATCATATATATGTGTGTGTGAGTCAATGTGTGTGTTTGTGTGTGCGGGTGTGCGCGCGCGCGGGTGCGTGTGTACCGAGATAACATTGTTGTCGGCACTGTGACAATGCTCGCTTCCGGTCTGCTGGTAGTGTGCGATAAGCGTCCACGGAACACAAGAGCCTTCTCTCCCCTCTCTCTCTCCATCTCTCTCTCGATCTTCTCCCATCAACAGCGACAGGTCGACGCCACCATTCAGCAACTAACATCACTATTCGAGACCCTCCCCTCTACCCCCCCCCCCCTCGCTAACCTTCACCTTTCTTTTCCTTTCTCGCCCCTTTAAATTACCACTCACCTCTCTTAAAATAGAAATGAATGAAACAACAGCTTAAACTACTTCGAAAATGTGTATAATGAATATATGACGGATCTTTATTTGATTTTGCTCACTCATTTTCTCTCTTAGATCATCTGGGATGTCTTGATATTATAAATTATCACATTATTCTTCATTTGCCATAAACGACATAAACTTCATTAACATTCATTACAGTACTTATGAGTGTAATTTAATCCTTCAGAAGCCCATCTGTGATACTAATCTGAATTGAGATTATAAAAAACATATTGATGTTGACAGCTTACTATGTGTATTAATCTTTTCGCAAACAATTCATTAAACATGATTAAATATCAACATCGCAGGTCCCATGGAAGATTAAAGTGCAAGTGTGAATTAGAAAGAAAAAAGCTACTTCGAGTTGCTTGGCTGTTCAATTTGTCATATTAAATTTGCTCATTAGTCACTTTTCGTCACCTCCAAATTATCGCATTTTTTGTCTTAACATTATTTCGTCGCTCATTTAACTCGTCACATTCACCAAGTCGCATTCACTTCCTCCTAGAATCACTTTGTCACTCGGTCAACCTAATACATTATATTCGTTACATATTACCCGTCGCTTTTATTCTTTCCCAATCCCATAAAGATACATACCAATTGGATGATAATAAAGCAATAAAGTAAACAGTACAAACTTGACAGTTGACGCTGCTCCGTTCCTTTACCTGACCTGGCTTTGGATAAAGAGATTTGATCTTGCTTTGTTTATTAAGCTGACAACAATGAACCATCTTCTTAATATCCCATTCCTTTTTCAAGCAGGATAAAGTCGAAAACTGACAGGTTGTTTGCGCTAATCAAAGGAGAAAACTCGTTCAGAGATATTATAAATTATAAATATAAATAAGATGGAAACTGACCCGAGAGCCTTTTTATAGGCCATACCTCCTTGAGGTTATTGATTCAATATAGAGAATAGTAAAGAAAATTCCATGGCCTGGACTCGAACCAGGGACCTCCGGATTACCGTTTCGGCGCTTTAACACTAAGCCACAATGGAAATATTACCACTGTCATAGTCTTTAGATAGTAGATGGTCATCCAACTCCACTGAAAAATGAAGCTAAAGTTTCTAGCTCCCGATAGGGGGGTAACTCAATTGAAAAATGGCGCTGCATGTACAATCGGACTAAAAACGCATGCAGCGCCGCCCTATCGTGAGCTAGAAATTTTAGTTTCATTTTCAGTTTCAATGCAGCCGGAATTATTGGCATAATAGTGCCGAAATTGATGAATTCTACATAATCTTAAAGAAATAATTGACAATCCAACTATTGAATGCATTACATAGCTCACTATTAATTTTGGGCATCAACTAAATAAATAAAATAACTTTACAAGTTAGGAAATTTAGGTCACGCTAGGTGCCTCATAGAGCGCAGAAAGTCCATTGCGACTATGCGGCTCCTAGCGTGATCTGAATTCCCTAGCTTCGTTAACAATGGAAAATGACGGGAGTTGAACGACCATTTAGTTCTATAGACCGTGCCACTGCCATAGCCTACAATGACCAGTGAAAGCCTGCCCATTTGCACTTCCTCCATTGTTCCCAAAAAGCAGTTACAAATAGCAGGATTTAGCACTGCCTGAGGACAAAATTTAACATCGTTTTAGTCGTTCCATGGCCCACTAGATTATAGAAGGCCTGTCCATCCGATGATAAGAAGTGGAGGCAAATAGGTTTCTCTTTTTTGCCACACTGGCGCTGAAACTCGGCCTTAGCCTAAGCTTCGATTTCGTTTATCCAAGCTATCGCACGCGTTTTTGTTTTGTTAACGACAATAAGACGTAAACAACAATCATGACAATAATTGAAGAACGAAGAATCACCACCTAGAATGAACGTCTGCGCACTGAAACGTCATACATTAATAAATTAAAAGATTAAAAATATTTTAGTTAGTTTAATTAAAATTATAAAAACAATTATTAAAACCTTAGGTGGTTTAATAATTAGACAAGAAGAATTTTAGGCTAAATTAAATAGCTACAGCGCCTATTCAGAATGCATTAGTTTCATTTGCATGGGGACGAGATTTAGCGCCACTGTGGCAAAAATAAGAAACTTATTTGCCTCCCATTTTAGATGCTGAAAAGCATCGAATGGGCAGGCCTTCTATAATCTAGTGGGCCATGGTCGTTCATATAATGCTAGGGAAAGCCTGCCCATTCACACCTCGACAAAAAAATAACAAGGAAAATCAGTTTTCTAAATGAAAAATCAAGTAACGTCCATTTAGTTTCAACATTTTTCATAAATTGACAGCATAAGCGACTCTAACAATGTTATACTTTGTCGCTAGGTTGTGCTAAATCCTGCTCTTTGCTAGAGTCACTTTATAAGAAGAGTATCGCAATCGTTTTGAGCGACGCCATTTTGAGTTTAATTCTTCTCTGCATACAAAGGGCAGTATGGAGATTACGTTGTTTTGTGAATATTTTTTCAAAGTATTCACGCCGCATTTCGAGAAAAATGTTATGATGTAATATTTTACGATTTGTAAATTCCCTTAATACAAGATAAATAGGTTTTTTAATAGATTTAACGTGGTAAAAATAAAAGATAACTCTACTGCTCAAATTAAATTGTTACATCACTTCTTTTTTTTTTTAGATCATCAATAACAAAATATAATCATTTTTCATTAACTTATAAAATTTCCTAAATTTAATATTTAATTCAAATGAATGTAGAAAGAATTTTAAGTTTTACCTGGTATTTATGAATTTGAAATTTAAAAAAATAGAAAAGTTAATATTTATTTTTTCTATTTTTTTTTTCTTTTTCATTTTCACATTGTTTTTGCACTGCTCAAATTAAATCTCAATGATATATTTCATTTAGAGTGGACAGGGCCGGCCCGGTGGCCGAGAGGGCTGGGGCGTGGGCTTTACAGTTCTCGAATCCGTTGGGTCGCGGGTTCGAATCCCGTCGTGGGCATGGATGTTTGTTCTTCCCAGTTGGAATGTAAAACATTAATTTTCCTTTATCCACTGGATTTAATGCAGTTTACCGCGCAACAATTTGGCATAATGCCCCGGATAAAGCAAAAGCTAATTGACGAAATTATTCATCTCTAAACCTTAGGAAAACTTTGTTTATTATTAATACATGCAACTGCTATCGATAAAATAGTTTCTGTTTATCGATTGAAACTTACTATTTGTTGATTAAAGTCTCAAGTGCTCCCAAGTGAGTTTCAAAGCTCACTGAAGTACATAGAAACGATTAGCAAGCATTTACCCGGGAAAACTCAAAATGGCTGCGATTATGCCACGTGATACCGAAAAGCCAATCAGAAGCCTTGCGGCACAGTTCACTCAAATGCGGTACTCTTCCTATAAAGTGACTCTACTCTTTGCGACTGATTTTTGAGACACCGTTTGGACAATGAAGGAAGGCAAATGGACTGGCTTTCTTTTATCATTGTAGACTATGCCGCTGTTAATATGCCCATAGTGGCTTAGTGGTTAAAGCGCCGGAACGGTTATAACAATGTTCCTGGATCGACTCACGGCTATGGAGTTTTTCTTTACTATTTTCTTAATTTAATTATAGTACTATCTACTGGCTTATTCTTTAAGCTAATATTTTGGGATTCGTATGCAACAGTTGAATTGTTTAACAACCTTACAAAAAAACTTCGCTTTGAAAATGCTTTTTTTTTTTTTTTTTTTTTTTACATTTCCTCAGGATTAATGCTATGTCAAATTTATGTATTTATTTATTTACTTATTTAGTTTTTAGCAGAGTATATTTGATTACAAAGCTCAACGGCATCGGTAGCCTAATTCCATTGTATCAGTATGTAGCTTAACTGCAATCACAGGTATATCACGGTGGACTTGATTTATTTGTTCATATATTTCCCTCATATAGTCTTCATAATATGTTCTTTGCCTACTACCATCACTGAAATTTTTGCACAATGTTTCACTTTCACATAATGTTTTCCTGCTTCTGTTTTTGGCCCCTGGCGGACTCGTTCTTTATTATTATTATTTACTTATTTATTAATTATTTGTATTTCTTTATTAACCCCGTTTTTGGGCAGTCGCCCGTTGGGGGACAACATGGGTCTTAACCCTCTGGTTTATCTGGTTGGTTGCTCCCTGTTGTTGTTACAATTATTAAAATTATTATTAATTATTATTATACATTATGCGTTCCGCTGGGAACAATCAAAGGATACAGTATTAACCATCAATTTCTGTTTGTTTCGTCATAACATAGTTAAAGATTAGGCTATTAGCATGCTGGTTATGATTGTTACATGTTTCACAAAAAACAATATTTTGTCTTATATCCAAGGGGATAGAATTCCAACTGTCAATTATGTTGTAAGGGAAAGTTCTACTACAGAACGGGGTGATCACTACAGACGCCTCAAGGCGATATCTTCTTGGAGCTCTGTCGTCAGCAGAAGTCTTTAACCATTCAACAATAAAATGTCCTGGATGATTCTTTAATGTGAATGCTTTGTAAAGTTCTTTTAGATTCGTGTTTAAGAGTATCGATTCAAATCGACAATCAATCAATCGACAATCGAATAGCGCAGGGAAGAAAAAACAAAACGAGCGGTCCGGAAGCTATGCTTCCACTGCCATACTCATCCAGTATTATAGCCAAAAGAAATACGCTGAATTAGGAAAGAAGCCAGATGAACCTGGTTAAGTCATCCACAGGATACGGAGGCTTTCCTAACAGGACGATAAAGTTGATTGTTGATTGACGATAGGACGTGGAAGAGCTAGGTGATTTAGTAGGGTGGGAAGATGACCTTTTGGATGTCATCGAAGTTGACGTCCAGTATGTGACGAGGCTTGCGATGTCTAAGGAGGCTTCTAAAGGTGAGCGGATGCTCAATAATACCTGCAACCAGAGGATTGGGATGGTCCTTCATCTTCAGAAGAAGCTTCTTCAGCGACTCTTTGACGTGGTTTCCAATGGTAGGTATACCGAAATCTTCAGCAATGGAAGTATTAGTTGCTATTCTCCTGTCGAGTTGGACAATGGTCCTCAGGGTGACGTTTTGGAATGTTTGTAGGTCCTTCCATCTGGATTTGCAGGTTGTAGCCCAGGCAGGCATACCGTACAGAAGAATGGTTCGGATTACCATTTTATATAGCAAAAGTTTGCTGTCCACTCCAAGCGAACTGTTTCGTCCCAGAAGGGCAACCAGACTATATCGATTCAAACGTAAGTACTTGGTATTTATTGCAATTTTCTGTTATAGAGTCTAATTTTTTTAATGCGAGAGCTGTACGTATAATTCTATTATAGGCTAACTTTAATTTCATTAACAGGTATTTCGGGGCTGAGGACCAGATCGGAGCTGCATAGGACAGTTTAGGAATAATCTTCGATTTAATAATTCTAATTAGTTCTTTTTTAATAAGGAATTGTCTTAACTTTTTCGTAAGAAAAACAAGTCTATTTAATTGGGTCACTAAGCTTTCAATGTGATCTTGGAAGTCAAGTTTCGTATCATAGATAATTCCCAGTATTTGTGCGTGGATTTTACTAACGATTTATCTTTTGATATTTTTAGTATTGCTGTTTTTTTCAGTGTTAATTGTCATACCTAGTTTGGCAAACCATTCTTTTAGGATACTAAAATCCCTATCAATATCCACGTGAGCTTTTTTCTCATCTGCAATTTCATAGGCGTTTGTTAACACAATATCGTCCACGTACGCTTGACTCTCCATCGATAATGGCAAGGAAAAGAGAGCGGGTTTATCAAATGCGGGTTTATCAACGCCGCAAAGAGAGCAACGCTGATGGCGGATCCTTGCATTATGCCTCTATCCGTGGGGCTCTGATAACACTTATTGTCGTGGCACATAGTGTTCAGCCTGTCCGTGAAAAGATTTTTTATCAGGTTTAACATCGGTTCTTCAACTCCAAGAGATTTTAGTTCTTCTAAGATTTGGGCCCTTGGGGATGTGTTAAGGGATTTGGGCCCTTTATTGGACTGCTTTCTTTTATATAGCCATTTATAATACTTAGTAGATGTCTGAAATTATTCTTCCTGGAATCAGCCTTTGATTTTTATCAACATTGTTAACCCGACCTATTTCTTATTGGTCATTTCTATGTATATTCAAATACCAACGATAGAAAAACTGCGTGTGTCCAGTTAAATTCCCATTTCAATTGGACACGTCCAGTTATTCTTTCGTTGGACAGGACATATTTTATATACGAGGGTGGGCTGAAAAGTAATGCCTCCATGGCTGTAACTTTTTTATTTTTTAACTAATTTTCAAAATTCTTTTTGTATCTGATACTCACATTTCTCCTCTATGTAATGTACTATTCACCTTTCGACATAGTCCCCATCCTTTTCCACGCATTGTACCAACGCGTGACTAGTCGGGTGAACCCGTCGAAGAGGAATTCCGGAGTTGTCGTCGACACGAGGATTGAATGGCAGCTTTGGATCCTCTTCTGCAGCACGACAACGCCCGTCCGCACACGATCACCACACATCAGAGGGGGTTGCAGCGCCTACAGTTCAAAGATGAAAAACTGCAGCTCAAAAATGAAAGACTTTGCACCTTGCGACTTTCATTACTTCCCAAAGAGGAAAGAGCACCTTAAGGGGCATGAGTTGCGTTCTGACGACGAGGTGAAACCTGCCGTTCGGTCTTGATGTCGACAACAACCCCAAAATTCCTCTCCGACGGGTTCACCCGACTAGTCACGCGTTGGTACAATGCGTGGAAAGGGATGGGGACTATGTCAAAAAGTGAATAGTGCATTACATAGAGGAGAAATGTGAGTATCAGATACAAAAAGAATTTTGAAAATCGGTTAAAAAATAAAAAAGTTACAGCTATGGAGGCATTACTTTTCAGCCCACCCTCGTATTATTTAGTTTTTAAACCTGTTCATTTTGTTTCTTTGATAATAAAAGCTTTATAAAGCTTTGTTACTAGCACCCGTTTAAAAGTTGCCATTGTTTCGCACTCTTAACAATTGGCCAAACAATGTCGTAAAAAATTGCCCCACGCTTGCATAATAACCATTCAGCTGCAAGTTAATTGATATTTGACATTTTCCTTTTTTTTTTTTATTTCAGCTGTTCCATTGAAAATATGGAACTGCAAGAATTTATAACCCCATAACCCTTTGTGCCGATTTAGACGTTAAGATCTTTGGCGGTTCTCATTCATACTAATTTCAGCCAGATGCACACCTACATCTGTTAAGTTCTTTATTATATAGAAGAATTACTTATTTATTAAAATTTTAATAGCATAGCAGAATGTTATAATACATCAACATTTTATTATCAGACGTTATAATTTTCTCCATACGTCAACAGTTTTGTGATTGAAAATATTTGTAAAGAAAAATTCCCCGGCAACAACGAAATTATATGAAGATGAATTTGTTAATTCATAATAATTATTCTTAAAAAGATTGAATTTTAAATAGGTAGACAAACTGCGTCGGCTGGGATCCCCATACCAAAACAAGTAAAAAAGGTCATATAAACATATAACCGGAACTGCTTGGTTGATTGATTACTCCACTATAAAGAAAGTGCAGATTACAAAGGACACAAAGGAAATGAACAATGTTTATTGGTAATGTGTACTTCGTGCAATACAGACAATGTAGTAACCTCACAAGTCGGAATAAATGTTCGAAATGTTCTCCCTCACTGGTGGTTTCACAGATGCCCCTAATGTGAACACCCTTTCATAGACCCCATGACGATTGCGGATGGCTTCACAAGCGTCTACAAATACAGTATTCCCCCCCCCCAAAAAAAAAAAACTTACTCACTTTGAGCGCTGATAACGGTTTTATTAATGAACAGGGTATAAATTATTTTAACATGTTCATATTGGCATAATGCGGAAATGTTTCCAATCATATAAGTGAGTCAGTTTTTTTTTTGGCCACCTTGCATAATACGTTGATGTAGCATCTTCACATTTGGACTAGTCTTGGGATACACGAGGGCTTTGAGGTCCCCCCCCCCCCCCTCAGCGGAATGAGATGTGCAGGCCGTGGAATTGGTCTACCTCAAGCGTCTCCATGGAATGATGTGGGTGAAATGCGTGGGAGCACGATCATGCTTAAACCGCAATTTTTCTCTAATGTCCAGGCAGGCCAGAGCAGAGGGAGGTGCAGCAAGTACATTGTTCCGGAGCCCATAGAGCTGGAAAGGGCTAAAAGGGGGGGAGGGGGGGGGGGGCATGGAGCTCAAAGGGGGCCCATGAAAGGGAAAATCTTCAAAATTTATGTAATTGTTCCGGAGCTCTCGGCGACCCTGTGTCCAGGGGCATATTCTCGAGAATATCTAGAAGCGTATTAACGATGAAAGCTCTATATACGTCGCCAGTAAGACGTACTTACTAGATCAGCTCACATATTGGTCCTGAACCGCGTGGAATTTCCAACGCCACAGATGTTGATTGTGGAGATTAGGGATACATTGTAGTCAAGCTTTGTAGAGGAATAACTTATTAACCGAGCACTTCCGGTCATATGTTTATATGATTTTTTTTATTTTTACTAGTTTTGGCATGGGGAATCAGCCCCGCAGTTTGTTCCTTATTTTAGATCCACCATGAACTTAAAAAGTATTCTTTTTTATTATAAGGGTTAAGATATAACCTTGATAACAGTGCAATGAAGAATTCAAGATCCTAACAAGCTAACGAATATACGGGGTGAGTCAAAAGTCCCTGGACAATACTGTATTTCGGAAATGGTGTGTAAAATGAGCGCAACCTACATCACCTTCAGGAACGCATCCTACACGCCTGTGACGCATTCATTATCTTGTGGGCGAGCATAATAAAACGGATAAAGCGCCTTGAGCTCTGTGTCTAGCAGTAGGCACAGCACATTGAACAGACCCTTTAGCTGCTGCAACCCAGATTTCGGTGTGTGTTTTTGCTTGGGAAGTGTCAATGTTTTGTTAATTACTTGTGAACCACAACAGATTAGGGATGGGAAAATTTTCTAATAGATCGATTTTCGAGAATCGATTCACTCACCAAGTAAAAAATCGATTCGCTCGAAAAATCGCCATCATTAAATCGATTTTCCATAAAATATAAAACTATTATTAAAAAATAATACACAAAACAACAATTCTAACAATATTTTTATTTTTAAAACTGAGCTTAAGTACAACAAGCGAGAAAGACATTTTCCACATAACCTGTTTCTTAGAAAACGTTGGGCATTTTCTAGGGCAGCAGAGGCAGGCAGCAACCAACAGACAACAGAGGGGGTGGGTGAGGTGATAAACAAGGACACCGACACGCGAAAAGGAGATTCACTTCATAAATTGAGGAGCTCAGCGCAACAGTGGTCTAAGCCACTTTTTTATAAAATGGAGAAAAAGTAACTTAAAGTTTTTCAATTGTTGTTTTCCAATAATGGAGAGAAAGCAATAGAGGCTTCAAAACAAACTTTATAATGTTAATTGATATCTTTTTACTTCATAGGATGATAGTTCCCATCAAAAGCAACACATGGCATCAATATTTAAATTTTCGACTCTGAGAGGGTTAGACCACTGTTGCGCTGACCCCTTCAATCGTAAATTGTAAAAGGAGATTCCCTTCACAAATTGTGAATCACAATTACAATTGCATGGCGATGGCAGCCATTTTGGAATCGAATGTATTAAATCGATTTAGTCGATTAATCGGTATAATTATAATCGAGTGAAAATACTCGAGTTTTTGGAGAATATTCTTTTTCGATTAATTGCCCATCCCTACAACAGATAACTGAAATCCGATTGCTAGAATGAACTTCTGAAAAAAAAAAAACTCGTGTTATTTGATATGCGACTTCACATTTAAGAAAATAAACCCTGACCCAAAATGGCGGATTTCAAAATGGCGGCCAAATTCCAAAACTGTCCCAAGCAGGGTCTATAGAGGTAAATGGTCGTTCAACTCCCGTCCTTTTCCATTGTAAAGGAGCCGGCCAGGTGGCCGAGAGCGCTAGGGCGTAGGCTTTCTAGTTCTCGAATCCCGCCGTGGGCATGGATGTTTGTGTTTGTCCCGAGCTGCGTACTGTTATAACTTGTGTAAAAGGCGCAAAATGACCTTTGT
>JAHWFO010023339.1:33363-103148 GCA_023313115.1 Rhysida immarginata
TAGGGAATTCAGATCACGCTAGGAGCCGCATAGGTCGAATACACTTTCTGCGATGTATGCGGCACCTAGCGTGATCTGAATTCCATAATTTGTAGAGTTATTTTACTTATATTGTTGATACCCAAAATTAATAGTGAGCATTCTACAGTTGGTTTATTAATTATTTATTTAAAAGTGTGTAGAATACACTAATTTTGGCAGTAGTATGTCAATAATTCCGGCTGAATTGAAAATGAAACTAATATTTTTACTCACAATAGTCGGCGCTGCATGCACTGAAGGTACTATTATACATGCAGCGCCATTTTTGAATAGAGTTCCCGCCCTTTCGGGAGTTAGAAACTTTAGCTTCATTTTTCAGTGGAGTTGAACAACCATTTACTTCCATAGACCCTGGTCCCAAGAGATAGAGCATGATCACATCGTTTATTTTACATATCATTTCCGAAATACAGCTATTTCCAGTGTCTTTTGGCTCACCCTGTAGAATTATCTGATAGGTAAAATTTATATGAAAATAAATGAAGTAACCAATTTAAAAAAAAAACAAAACAAACTTTTGTAAGGATGTGATCAATTAAAAATATTCATGGGAATGTTAATTATCTAAATTTCACGTTTTTACTGCGTGAAGAAATGAATTCGACGAAGTGAATGTACGAACAGATTTTGGGCATACTGAATGTGACGAAAATTGACTATGGCCAAATGAAGTATGAAAAAACTGAAGAGAAATCTTTAAATTGCGGTGGCAGGTAGATTCTTTGAAGATGAATTCTTTTATTGATAAATTTGCAAATCTCCCCATCATAATCCTTCTTGTCTGATCCAGACAGATTTAAAAAAAAAAAGCAAAAAACCTCATGTCAAAGGGTAACAATTCTTTGGTAGAAGTATTTGAAATGCACAGTTAGTGTAAGTTAATATCTAAATCAAATAAAAAAATGTATAATTTATTTCTAAATTTTCTCTACAATATTTATTTTTATTATTCAGTTATTTTCAAAATTTTTATTTAGTTACGCGTGTAATTAAATCTTTCGTTATGTACATCAAATTTACTTCATTTTATAACATTTAATGATATATAGAGACTATAATTTGAAATTAGTGAACGTTAATGACTGATGGAAGCGGAGAAAAGATGAGAATGACATTTGATCGCTGGCATTGTGAGAGTTTACGATGCGTCCTATCTCGACGTCGATTTTTGATCACAAATAATGCAGCCCTTTGATAGATAGAGCTGAGCATCTATAAATCAGAAGCAGATCAGTTTCCACAATAATTACAACGAGTTATTACAATTATCTTTAAGGATGTGGATTCTTGTTAAAGGAAATGACATTGGTGTCCTTCATCTTGCAGTACTTCAAGTTTTGTGATGATGTATTTTCTCCGATTCGGAGTATATTTAAATACTGTGAACATTTTTAATACGGTAGTTTTCCGTTGCCTTTCGCGTGGATAGTAGAGATAAACACAAACATCAGAAGGGTTCAAACCCGTGACTCGAAGTGAAACAAACTGACTTGAAGAAGAAGTGAAATTCGTGTAATTTTATCTTTTTTGGCTAATGCACAAATGATTCACTATTAATTTTTTTACATATCTCTGGTTTATACAGGAGATAAAACTAACCCGGTACAAAAGTAACTGAAGGATCTGTGCACATATGCGTGATCGAGGCAGGAGAAGTCATTTTGTCAATGCTGTCCACCCGATCAAACGCTGCCGTTGTCAAAGAAGTACGAGAAGAGGCCCCATCTTGTTGAAAGAACAGTTCGGCTAAGTCAGTCCGCCCTGGGTGCGAGTTGTAGCACCACAACATTGGCAACATTTTTAGGTTAATCTTATGTTCTGTAGTTGACAAAATGACGGCTGGCTGATTCACATGTTTTGTGACATTATCGGCGCTGGCAAGAAATTTGAATATGCATTATCTCTAGGATTGCAACCGACGATCTAAACATAAGCGTCTTCGATGGTGCGGCTTCAATCTTAATTTATGCATTAAAGGTTACAAGGACGTTGGCTTTGCTGCTTCGGAATCCGCTTTCTTTGTTCTTCACTCAGATTCCCTGCTATCGTTTTAAACACCTGTAAAATAAAAAGAAATAATGAACAAATAAAAAAAAATTAAAACATTAAAATTGTATCAGAAACTTTATAATTAAACGTACAGAGTAATTTGCATATGGACGTTACTCATTTTGAAAATTTAATAAGGTATGACTAAATTACTTATTTAAATTTTTATATGGGTCGCGATTTTTAAATTTCTGTCCAGAAGGAAACGGACACGAATGCCTGCCTTGACATTCGAAAGCAAAGGCCTTATGAGTTAATTAGCGAATATACAAACTTTGGAAAAATTAACGTGAGACACTCATAGATATTGAAATATACACTATCTACGCAAAATTAATCGGACACTTTCGATTTTAGACGTTTTGTAGAATATCTAGAAAAATACTTGACGAATTATCCTGAAACTTCAGGGGTGTAAAAAGCATGTTACACCTCATATATTTCAGTGAAGCTTTTGTGCCGAAGGCAAATAGGGGACAGCAACAGAGTGAACCAAAAGAATAATGTTTGGGATCACTCTGTAAAAAATAATGCTTGAAATGCGTTATAGCTACAGCATATGATTAAGAGGCTTCTTTTGCTTATCTGCGTTCATTTGTATGAAAATAGCAAGTAGATTCATGGAGATATAATGCTTTCTTTAAAAAATTCGAAACGTTTTCGTAAGTTTATTTATTTATAACATGCAAGTTTTTTGTTTATAACCCAATGCAATGCCATTTACAGAAAACTTGACAAACTACAGTAGAGACAACACCCTGTAATGAGAATGTTAAAATATTAAATATTTGATGAAATATGAGCAGTTTTACTAAATAATGTTTAATTGCGCATGCGCAACCGTTACCAAAATGTCTTTTGCATAATTTATTAGCCAAATGTACAGAGTTACTCTTATAAAAAGCCCAAGCAAATATCGTTAAAATTAAGAAAGATATCGCCGATAGAATGAGTTGAATTTCAGTTGCTCTCAAAAATAAACAAAACGATAAGGGGTTTTCTCCAAATTTTTATTTCTGGGTCGTACAACAGTATCAACTTCTTCTCCTTGGAATTGAACCTATTATGACCATCATTAATTTTTCGATATATTCATTAATGACACACAATTACAAGTGGATTGTTATGTTACATGCCATCTCTTAGCATTGAAAGTTATCAATGATACAATGGGGAATATGCATGGATTTTTTTTAAAGTAGCAATAGTTTTTTATAGATTTGGATACGTTAAATATGAAAGTCTCGTATCCCTGTTGTCTACACAAAAACAACAGAAGCTGCGATTATTAACTTTTGGAGGTCACATAACAGTTATGTATAGGTCGTGTGCAACAAGTCAGTACAAGCTAGTACGAGTTATCAGTTAAATGAATGTCTGTCAGACTTCTAAATTGAGCAGGTCATTGGTGCTCTTTTAGAAAATGTACTATATTATAAACTTTACAGAACAATTGCCTTACGTTACGAGAGAAAGTATATTAACGATTATGACTGCATACACAAAGCGTGACAAGACTGCGAATTGGCTGTTTTTCGGATTACTTTAGTAAAAACACTATTCATCGCTAACGATTATAGACTCTAGAAAGTTGTCTCCGCCTCTAGCAAACTGCTGTTGCAGATGCAGAAAGATATAGAATTCACTGGGCGTGGCGCGTATGGGGGTGATCATGCAAAATTTTAAGAAAACTAAAACTAAATGTACCGATGTCCAATGCAACAGAGAGTTCTCGCACGGATTTTCACTTTTTTAACACACAATTGCAGCAGCTGTTTCAATAAAATCTATGTGACTGCCGTGCAAAATAGTCTAGATTTTGCTTTAATCTTAACAAGATTTTATTCTCTAGATCTTTATTCTGCTCTAAGAAAGAGGTGAGCAGCTCTTCTGTCCAAAGGTGTTTGCCTTCTTCACGACAATGCTCGTCCACTTACGTCGAATGTGACGGTCAATACACTGATTGTATTGAAATGGGACATTCTTCCCCATCCTTCTTATAACCCTGATTTGTCACTCTGTGAGAATCATCTGTTTGAGCCGCTTAAAGAGCACTTACAGGCAAGAAATTCATGTCCAATGATGAAGTGGGAAGTGCAGTCCTGATGTGGTGTTGACATCAATCGATAGAGTTTTTCGAAACTGGAATACGTAAGCTTCCAGAGCACTGTAACAATTGTTTTTGAAATTGTACATGTCGAAAAGTGGCTGTGTAATTAATTCACTGTGTTACTTGCACAATTTGTGAAATAAGAAAGTCCAGGTCAAATTTGAACGTCCCTCGTCTATCTGTCCCAATTGAAATGAATATTTCTTACGGGATACTTTTCCGTCTGTGTTGGTTCGAGAAATTCCGGTCATTTTTGCCTAACTTCATTCTTTGCTCTAAAACATTGCCAATTTCATGGCGATAACAATACTAAATACTTTAGCAGTTCCAGCATGGGAGGATGTTCGGGTTCAAGTTAGGAGAATCACTGGAAATTTCTTGACAGAATTCTTAAGGCATTTTTAAACAATGCAAATCTGATATTATTATAAAAGTATATAACTTAGTATATGTTTGCGCTCTCTCCAAGTGCGTGATCCCAATACGAATTTGTCCGTTGGCATTAACAAACCCCAGGAATTTCGAACAGGAAATTGCCCATTCACGGTGGTCCTATATCTACTTAAAGGGCATCTGTCGATGACATGCGGTTAACATGAACACATGAACTAGACGTCTGCTCATTAAGCCTTTCCGCAAGAGTCTCTCTGTTGGAGTTCGTGCTGAGACAATTTTTATGTGCGAACTTGTTGAAAGGATCGTCACGGATCAACTGTTCTATCCAACATGCGGTAGTCGGCGTATGGCTCGACTGTGAACCAGCGGTGATTTCCCCTTCCCAGCACGTCGGGTGGTTATCTGTCCATCTTCGCATTACTCTCCATGCTTTGACTACTTCGATTATGTCTGCGTTGAGGAGGTATTAGTCCTCGTCTTTTTGAGGGCAATAGTCACTTCTCGTTCAAATTCCGACAATTTTACTTAGACTACTAATTGTTGGCTTAGTTATTTGAAATGAGTGTGTTTTCCTTTAAAAGCATATTACTGCTGCCAGCATAAACAAACTTAAAATTAGCAATGTCTTCTGTTTGTTTTTTTTTTGTTTTTTTTTTTTTTGTTTTTTTTTTTTTTTTTTTAATAATTTTTTTTCCATGCTGACCTATTTTTTGAGAAATTATTAAGCGTATTTTAAGGTACGCCTTTTCACTTATATGGATCGTAAAGGAGCCAAAATTTAATTTTAAGATAAATTATTAATACCTCAACAATAAAATAACCCAGTTTTTACCATCTGTGTTTATTCGCGTGAACACAAAATAAATACAAATTTAAAAATTATAATTTCTGGGTTATTTTATTGTTGAGATATGTATCTTAGAATTGGAATTTAATCTCAACGTATCATTATTACGAGCCAAATTTAAAGATCTGAATTGTGAAGTTCATTTATCGTCTCATTATCATACTAAAATGTCATAAAGCTAGCATTAGCGCCCCGAGATCGGTCTTGTAATTGGTTCTTATTCTAGTGACATTTATATTTGATAAGTGGAATGATTGACTATGCTAGTACCAACCAAAAATAAAATTAAGAAATCAAATTTAAATATTCAAAGGCTACTCCTTCAGTCTCAGCTTATAATAAAATAACTTTCAGGATTCTACATTTAACAAGATCCTGTATATTACAATCTGTAATCTTTAATTTGCCACGTTTTACCAGCACTTACTGAGTCTTGAAAATGAGTCGTAAACAACGCGTCACACAATATGACCGATTCGGTATTAGATGGGTATGTTCACTGACGGGAAATCACGGAAATCACTAGTGGGTTTGAGATTTATTTATATATAGGCTACATATAGAATGCGTAGAAGGATTTTTGCGCAGATATCAGAGATAAAAAGTTATATTATAGATGATCATAATATCCGAATAGTGAAAGCAATTTGGGATAGGGAGATGTACTGCTTTCTTATCCTCTTGAAAAAAAAAATAGATGTTTCCTATGGTTAAGACACATAGGACCCGCATTCTTGACCAATTTGTCTATGGAAGCCAGAAGGAATTAGCTGTTTTCGATGTTATTGCTAACACCGTTTCTTATACTGGCATTCGCTTGCGGACATTTCCCATTCTCCCGTTCCCTTACGCCGTAAACTCAATGACAACCTACGGAAACAGCTATCGACTACATATAAAAGAATCCAAACGAATAGAATGGATCTGTCCTGTGGTAGTGTAGGGATTGAAAAATTTTGAAAAATATTTTCATAAAAATGAGTTAAAAAATCAGCAGGCATTAAATATAGAATAGATAAAAATTGAAATTTTTTTCATATTTTTATTTGTCGTTATCTAAGAATAGATTTTAAAAAATAATTTTAAAAAATTAGATTGAAGAAAAATAATAATAATTTTCTTTGAAATAATCCAACAAAAAATATAAATTTGTCTTAGTAGATTTTAGCTTGTCATTTAACTAAGCAAAAACTCAACAAGCGAGAAAAACCAAAGGGCATTACTCAAAAACATTATTAAAGAGTTTTATGTTAAAATTAAAATTAAAATGTTAAATAAATGCATATAAATATTTTCAAGAATTATTCTAAAAAATTCACCAAATCTTATTTTGTTTACCGAAAGCTATACATTTTGTTTTTGTGTTGAGATTTAAAGGGCTAATAATAAGTTTAATAACGACAATTACTTCTGCTTAACATTCAGGTATCATTAATCTGATCGTTGGTTATATATTGAAGATCCTTTCGTAAATTGCAGTTTTTAAGAAGATTACCAATATTTTTAACATCCTTACGTTGGAAAAAAATAATAATAATAAAAAAAGATCAATCAAAATCTTTTCACCTCCCTCATTCATCCTCCGTATCGCCTACTCGTATCATTTTAAGAAAACAACCTCTATTCCCCGTCCAAGCACCCACCCTCTAAAATTTTTTTTTTTTCCAATTGTGAAACAACTTTCCTATGTTTGACGTCGGTGACGTAAGAGATGAACTTTCATCCAATTGCGAGTGTGCGTTCGTCATCGCCTTCGCAGCTATTCTTCCCCCCCCCCCCCCCCCCCCCCCCCACCCCCCCCCCTCCCACCCCCTCTCCCCTCCCTTTACGCACACACACTCGTGGCTTCGACGCGCTACCAAATCTCCAATTCGTAGCGATGACTTCCTTCTTCGTATGGTGTTGGGAATTGGAGGAGATAAAAGCTGCGCCTCCCTCTCAATCCACGGCGCACGCGCTCCAATGCTTTGCCCTCCTTATCTCCGTAACAATCGGCTGGTGGAAGGCAGACTCGTGCATTATTGATCCAGTCATCATTCGCCGTTGCTTAGCAACCATCTACCCATTGCCTACGTTACCATGGAGATAACTGTGGCACTCCCCAAATGGATTTTCCTTGTAATGCAATCGATGGATTTTCAAGTTTTGTTCCCGTTTCCTCTCTTTTTTCCTTTCAACCTTATATTAATATTTAAAACATGATAATGTTCGCATTTTCCTCTGGAGAAAAACTTGTTTGGTATGTGCTTTGCTGTGATTTAAGTGTAATCAGAGAAGGGATGACTTACAGTTATTGCATTAAAATTCCCTCAATCAACAGAAAAATCTATTTTTTAAATTATACAACTGAAAATCTAAGGGAGCTTTCATCAAGGGGTTTTTCATAGTCGCTATACGTCACATACACAAACAATCACATTGTCAAATAGTGTATGTGTGGGAAAGGGGGGGGGGGAGGCATATGAAGAGAATATGGAAAGAGAGAGAGGGAGAATTATGTACATATTGTATATAAACATTATTAAGTAACAATATTCAGCACTGCCCAGGACGTATCACGTACAAATGTATAAACGAGGATCGAGCGCTCCGACACTCATAAATCGGTGATACATTTTTACCTAGTAAAAGAGCGTGATACCTAAACTATTTGTTCCGTTGGTCAAACAGCACATTATTCTAGGTAGACGGACCGTTGGTCATTTATGTATAGTCACAAATAATTTTTCGTGGGGCGAATTAATATTGGGACGGACTGGCTATATCTCGCAGGACATATTTGGTCATTACTGGTGTAGGACACTAATAACATTTAAACAGGAACGGTTGATAAGCCAAAATTTTTTGAGAACAGTAAATTATTTAAGTTAAATTGTTTTGATGTTTCTTTATTTAAGTTATATATTTGTTTTATATTCCACATTTACGCTGGTTCTTGGATTCTAAGAATCTTAGAAATCTCAAAAATTGTCTCGTTTAAAGGTATGACATTTTCTAGTATTCTCTGGGAGGATTTATTAAAAAACTAGAATTCCACAGTCACATGACGTGTGTCAATCGTACAGGTTGAAGGGTAAAGAAATGAAAGTGGAGCATCAGTGGTTTTCAAAACTTATATTCTGCAATAATATAGGCTACTGTTCATCTGCATATTAAAAAATCAACACCAAACATCTTTCAGTTTATTTATTTAATTCACTCCAATGACGGAGTATTCAACATACGAAAATGTTAGCCTATTAAAATGTATTCAAAAGGGAACTTTAATGCCCGTGTTCTCGATTCTTACTCTTGTAAAATCATTTTAAAGATTAGCGTCGCATTATAACGCGAACCCGAGTCACGTGGCTCTTTCAAAATCGACAATGACGCGAATTGTTAACATGCCTTTCCGAGGAAGCATTTTTATTCTTCTGGCAATACAGGGCAATTGTAATTAAACTGACAAAACTCAGAGCTTTCTGTAACGCGGAATGGCATCAAATTTGGTAGAGGCGAGGGATTCTGGGAAAATTTCTGAGTTGCAAATGTTGTCGATGGGAAAATGTGGCCCTTGTGCTATATAAAAAGCAGTTACAAATGACAGTCAGATAAATAACAATCAAAGATTGAATGCGTTCTGCGTCCCTCTACGTCCCCGCGGGCCGCAAATTTCATCCTTTGCACAATTCACGACAGCCGAATGTAACATGCCCTTCAGACTTTTCAGTTCGGAACACTACAGAGATAGATCTTGAATTTCATACGGAATCTAAAGTCACACGGAAAAGTTAATAAAGTAATAAGTAAATACTAAAGATAATGCTCCTACATCAGGTAATTATGTTAAGATTGAAAAACGAGCCAGATGCTCGTGGTCTTTGGTTGGTTTCCAAGTCACAATTTTTTTTCTTTCGTTTTTCAATCTTAATATAATTTTCAAATGCTAGAGCATTATATCTAATATTTATTTTTTACTTCATTATACGTTTTCATCAACTTTCTTATGGTTTAGATAGGAAAATTCCCGATCTGCGAGCCAGATACCTTATAGTAGTCTTTAGGACATTTATGATGAATTTCCCAGTGAAACTATGCCAAATAGTAAGTTTATGTGAATGTAATAGGGTTGTTTGGATGCCAAAATTCGACAAACTGTGAATGCTAACAATTTCATTCAGATGAGAATTGGCCTCATTTCCAAGACCAAGCATCGTCCATTTGGGGTTGTTCAAGAAACACGTCACGCTGTTTTTGGCGTTTTCAAACCCTCCGTCTCATTGTGTCACACTTTCCATACCCCCTATTCTTTAAGACGTCACGCCATATAAGTTAACCCCTCTCCCTTCCTACAAACAAAAGAAATACTCTTTGGTTACTTCCAAACACAATAAACTTGCTTGAAGTAAGATTTTATTGTGTTTTAAATGTAAATCAGATAAAAATTGAAAAGTCTCATGAACTTATACAGGGTGTACAAAAATGAGCACCCCCCCCCTTTTGTTTTCGTAACTGAAGCAGATATGTCAATTTTGATGAATCCAATGAATAGGAAGTTGTAGTTGACTTATCCCATGGTGCACTTATAATCATCCCAAATATGTAAATTAGGACGCATACAAATCCTATCTTAAAAACCGTAACAGATACACGAAAAATTTCAATTGAAGACTTGTTCAGCATGGAATTCCGAACAAAACAAAAAAATTTCCAAAATCCGATGAACGGATCACCAACAATCGCATGTTGAATTTATTAGTTACCTCCCTATGCACTTCACGCAGACATTTGAATGTTCAACATGCAAATCAAGAAATTACCAAAAATCAAGCTAAGTTCCATGCCCAATTGTGTAATGGTGTCAATGGTCGTCACATTGAGCACGTTTATGATTAACTTTGGAGTAAAATTATTTATGCACTGTGGCTGTTTGTAAATTACAAATATTTGTGATTGTTGGTGATCCGTTCATCGGATTTTGGAAATATTTTTTTTGTTTTGTTCGGGATTCCATGCTCTACAAGTCTTTAATTGGAATTTTTCGTGTATCTGTTACGGTTTGAATGTGTCCTAATTTGCATATTTGGGATGATGAAAAGTGCACCATGGGATAGGTCACCCACAACTATTCATCAAAATTTCCACAATGTCCTATTCATTGGATTCATCAAAATTGACATATCTGCTTCGATTACGAAAATAAAAGAGGCGAGGCTCAGTTTTGTATCCACCCTGTGTAATGAAATTTCAGGTTTTTGCTTAAGGATAATATTTGCGATATTTGAAACTTAACTATCCAAAAAAATCTAGCAAACTTTCTAAGAATCACCCCCTCACCAATCACCTTGCAAAGCTGACTGATAATAGAACGCGACAATTATTCGGGTGACGGATAATCCAGGATCTACTGTGTTAAGATTTTTACACCAGGAAAGGCTACTATACTCTGTCCAACGAAAGTTGGAGTGAGCGTGTCCAGTTTAAATTCCAATTTCAATTGTTAGACATTGTTGCTAAAGTAGAATTAACAATGTCTGACAATTGAAAGTGGAAGCTTAACTGGACACGCTTACTCCAACTTTCGTTGGATAAATTATAATATTCATTCGACTTCTACTGAGAAGTATTGTGTTAAAGCGCTATAGGGGTAACTCAATATGTTTATTTCTTAATAAAAAGATTTCTATCAGTTTATTTGTGCTGGAGTATCTGGCTTTGTGCACACCGTTCAAATGGGTCTGAGTGGTGGTATTCTTCGGTTGCACAATACAGTAGCATACAGAACCGTCTCTTAGCACGCAGAATTCTGACCTGCCAGTTTGTTGCATGACCCTTTTAAACATTGGATAAAGGTTCTAAACGACCTCTATATCACCTGATAGAGTGACTTTTGGCGACATCATTTTAATTATTTGCATTGCGCCTTTGGAACTGAGTGCAATTTTTAAACAATTTTACATTAACAATTTTAATTTATTTCTAAGAAAATTATTATTCTCTAATTGTCTAACAGGGGAGGCCGTGGTCTAGGGGGCTTTCGCAATTACTGAATGAGTGATCAGCAGTTGCATGCGATCTTTACCCCCACGTGGTTCGGAGGGCACGTAAAGCCGTCGGTCCCGGCAGGTGCTATCATCTTACAGCAGTCGTTAAAAATGCGGAAGGCAAGGGGAAACCACCGCATTATTACTTATCCCAGGAAATCTCCTGATGGCCATAGTCATGAGGGCGAACCAGCCCACGGGGTGAATACACCAAACACAATCGCCTAACAATTATTGAAATTTTTCACGGTAATTTTGTTTGTTCAACAATTTCTAGAAATTTCGTAGTAAGGTATAATATGGTTTTCCAGTAGAATAAATTGCTCTGAATGATTTATATCCCACCAAGAAACAATATTAAAAGTGACTTGGGGTCATTCCATGTCAAGTGTCCTAAATTTGAAATAATGATAAAGTCACCATCTTCAATTTCGTTGAAATTTTGTATAGTTAATGTTGGATGCATCTACTGATATTGTGAAAAATTTCACTCTCATATATAATATAGTAAGCCTGTCAGGGCCTCCTGAAAAAAGGCCCCCTTCGGAATGCGACTGTGCGCAAAAATAAATTGCCAAGTTTCAAGTGCTGTTGTATTGGAACTACAGCAGCTACTATCCTGAAAATAGGCAATTTAGAACAACGTTTTATTCTTTACACAATCGTTACAGTATCAAGATCTGGAAGTTTTTATTTTTAGTGCTATGTCATTGCAAAGTGGGCAAAAGAATTTGCCGCGCAAAATTTAAAGCAGAATTTTGTTGTTCATAACTTGGAAATGAAACCTTCTGGAAGATTGTGATTTTGCAAGACAACTACTGGCTTTAAACTTCCAAAGTATCAGCTGCTAGGCTTGCTTAGTTTCAGAGATATGTGTCTTTGAACTTGCCATTTAAATTTTTTGCAGCCAATTTTAAAAGCCAAATAGCACAAAACATTTTTCTCCAATCAAGATCTTTTATTGTCATTGTAAAGAGCAGGTTTTTTTGCTTCAAAAATCATCTGGTTTTGCTTGGGGGTCAATTCCTTCAATGAAGAAAATGTACTTCAACAAACTGCTTAGTTAAGGAACGAGGCATGCCTCTTGAGATTGATATAAAGAGAACTTGTTTGTCCTGAACAGCCAATTTGTCAACATCTACATGTATTATCATCAATCAAATAACTTTTATGATTATTCGATCTTTGGAATGAAATTAATGGTTATAAAATTTCATTAAGAACGTTTAAAAAACAAAAATACTTACTTTGGTTCATGGTGGTAAAACTACTACCAATTCACACACTTAATAAATTCACATTTAACAACCAAAAATCTTTTGCTTTGGTCCATGGTGGCAGAGCCACTACCAATTCACACAGTAAATGAATTCTTAACAAATTTAATCAAGGTGTAAATTGGCAACTTCATCGCCCAGGGGCCACGCCCGATAGCCTGGTGAATGTGGGTTACTTGCCATGGATCCCAAGCTACTGTTGAGGTTTCTTTCCAAGGATCCCAAGCCTAATGTTGAAGGGTCTTATCCTAGGATCCCAAGCCTAAGGTGGGTTTCTTTATGGATCCCAAGCCGGAGTTGATACGCTTTTCAGCAAATAGTCGTCTAAATGATTGTCACACTGTTGTTTATTATTTCACAATTGATTGAAATTTATTGTATATGCTCAGCATGAGTGCTTCCTCCAAACTGTATTGCCTTCCCAGAGCTGTTGCGGTAGGAGCAGGAATGTTGACTATAATAAGCTGCTCAGGTATCCAACACGGTATCTTTCCTAGAGGAACAATAAGACGAGCGAGAAATTCTAGGTGGATGCATGAAACTGACCAAAGCATCCTGCTCTTCAACTGAAACTTAACAAACATTGCCAATCCACTGAACACAAGCAATGTATTGCCCTGGCTGAAGATTAGCAACTGAGAGGGATGGTGAATCGATTACAGCAAATGGGTTCAGGGATGCTACAAATGATGTTGTATCATTTGAAATCCTGCTAATTCGAATTTGAACTTCTATAATGGGTATAAAGTGGCGATTTTCACGTGTACCTGCAATTGTACGGTTATGTTCGTATCAATTTCTTCTGATTGTACTTGATTCCTTTTATTTTTGATTACAGTAGTCAAATAAATTTCTTTGTGTCAAAATTTGGTCATCAATGGAGTGCTGAAGGCTGGCATGAGCTGCTAGGCGTTTGGCAGTGCCACTAATACCATCACAAGGGGACTTGCCGTGACTTGTAGCAAAAAAATTCCATTATGCAGTGCAAATAAAGTCAGATTGGTGATGGAACAAATTTGCAAAATTCTTGTAGTTCGAGTACTGGGCTGCAGAGCCATCACTAAAATAGTGAATGTGCACTATTTCTTCAACAAAATTCTTCAGTTCTTCAGTTATTCAATAATTTGATCATAAAAGATATTTGGTTGATGATAATAAATGTAGATGATGACAATCTGGCTGTCTAAGACACCACAAGTTCCCTTTATATCAATCTCAAGAAGCGTGCCTCATTCCATAACTAAGCAGTTTTTGAAGTACATTTTCTTGCATTGAAGGAATCGACCACCAAGCAAACAAGATGATTCTTAAAGCAAAAGAGTTGCTCTTTCCAATGACAATCTTGACTGAAGAAAAAAGTTTTGTCCTATTTGGCTTTGGAATTAAGAAAATTGGCTGAAAAAATTTAAATGGCAAGTTCAAAGACACATATCTCCGAAACTAAGCCAGCCTAGCAGCTGATACTTTGGAAGTTTAAAGCCAGTAGTTTGCTTGATTGCCAAAACACAAGCTTCCAGAAGGTTTCATTTCCAAGTTATGAACAACAAAATTCTGCTTTAAAATTTTGCGCAGCAAATTATTTTGCCCACTTTGCAATGACATAGCACTAAAAATTAAAACTTCCAAATCTTGATATGGTAACCACTGTGTAAAGAATAAAAAGTTGTCCTAAATTGCCAATTATCAGGATAGTGGCTGCTCTAGTTCCAATAAGCAGCATTTGAAATTTGGCAATTTATTTGTGCGCACAGTCGCATTCCGAAGGTGGCCTTTTTCTTAGGAGGCCCTCTTACTATACTACATCTGAGAGTGAAATTTTGCACAATATCAGTAGATGCATCCAACATTAACTATGAAATTGAAGAAGGTACCTAAACACCTCTTGGTGACTTGACATGGAATGACCCCTGAACAGCTTGATGTTACCTTAGGATTAGAAGTACTATCACCGTGCAGTTCTGTGTTTGCAATTATTTTTAAAATAAATATCTTATTCAGAGCAGATAAAGTGATAAAAATTCTAACCCTTTATTGTTTTTATATTATTTATTTGTTTATTTTATTTATTATTTTTTGAAAGCAGAAAAAGAGGAAGTGATGAATGCAAATTTTTATTTTGAACCAGACACCTGTATCAACTTCTTCTTACGCTGATACGAAATCAAGATACCGTAGGCCCGACTTTCGTTCTTATGACCTGAAAAATTTGGAGAAAACCCCTTATCGTTTTATTTATTTTTGAGAGCAACTGAATCATCAATTCATTCTATCGGCGATATGTTTCTGAATTTTCACAATATTTGCTTTTTCTAAGAGTAGCTCTATACATTTGGCTAATAAATTGGGCAGAAGACATTTTGGTAACGCTTGCGCATGCGCAGTTAAACAATATTTAGTAAAAATGCTCATATTTCATCAAATATTTAATGTTTTTATATTCTGATTGCTGTCTCCATTGTAGTGTGTCAAGGCATTGCATCGGATGAAAACTCTTCATGTTATAAGCTTAAACAAAAAACTTACGGAAAATGTCGATTATTTTTAAAGAAACCTTTATATGTCCATGAATATACGTGTTATTCTCATCCAAATGAGCAAAGATAAGTAAAAGAAGCCTCATAAGCATGTGCTACAGTTACAACGCATTTCAAGCATTATTTATCATAGAGAGATCCCAAACATTATTTTTTTGTTCAATTTGTTGCTGGTCCCCTGTTTGCCTTCGGGGAAGTAACTCTTTACACCCCTGAAGCTTCAGGATAATTCGTCAAGTATTTTTCTAAATATTGGACAAACGTCTAAAATCAAAGGTGTTCATATTATTTTGTCCGAGGTGTAACCTAAGAGAGTCAACATTATCAAATTGCTTAATCGCTTCCCAATCATAATTTTTTGAGATAGTTATATAATCCTCAGTATACAGTCTTCGACCATCCCTTCACGCAAGAATTGCTATTAATGCATAACCTCCGTATAGCCTTATTGAATGGACACAAAAAATATGCATAATTCGCAGCTTACGCTCTCCCCCTCCCAACGTCGATAGAATAACTTAATCCTTTTAATCGGCCGTTTCATTTGCAACAAGCCAATAAAATGGTGCACCATTGAGTCATGTTGTTTATATTTTTAAATTTTCTCAGTTTATTAAAAACAACAGATCTTGCACACCTGACCGGAAGAAAGTAAAAATTTCCAAATTTAAAAATGTAAAAATAAGAAATTGTCAACTAAGATTTTTCTTTGTATTTCATTGGGTCTCGTCTATTTTGTTACTCCATGAAATTTTTTCAATGAATTTTATTTTGACGAGAATTTTAAGAAATTTTAGCTTAATCTATTCAAATTTTTCACACTTTCAATTAACTCACCAAACAACTTTATTTGTTTATCTGTATGGTACAAATCTTGCAATCAATATTAAACCAAATTCCCGACAAACTCGAGAGCTTGGCAATTGAGCTTTCGATAATTGTTGCTGATGGCTCATCCTGTTCATTTAGAGTGTGAAACGAGAGGACGAATAATTGAAGGACTGGAGCAGGCCAGTCCCAAGTTGAACGAGTCAGGTAGCGTAATTTCCAGACTGTGGATACGGTTCCGACAGGATGGAAACACCCGCATACACTTTAGTCAGGGTCGTCTAACAGTCACCACGCCTAGACAAGACCGCTACAATGCAAACCCTATACAGGAGACTCCACGCATATATGGCCTGTATGCTCGATGACCGATGAGGTGCGAGTGGATGAATACCTGGAACATGAGGATATCCGACGAATGGATGGACCAACATGGACCCCGGACCTAAACCCCACCGAATACGCATGGTACGCTCTTTGAAGACGTGTTTCGGCACGAATGCCACCTCCGCGAACAGTACAGGACTTTCGAACGTCATTGGTCTAGGAATGGGATGGCATCCGCCAACCATTGTTGGATACCCTGGTTTTGAGAATGCAAGCAGGTTGTACTGCGTGTGTTTCTGTGAGGGGGCGGCCAATCAGCATACTAAACGTCACCTGCAGTTTACAAAACTAGAGGGGGAGTTGCTACAAATTTTTGTGTCAGGGGTGTCTCAGCACTTTTTGTGTTGTTCCGTCCGCAGCGGTGCTGCCACCTTTGATGTTTAATGATTAATTTGTGTTTACATGACCAAGAGAACAGCCTTACTAATTTGGAGCTGATCGGATGTGCGGAAGGGTCCCATTCTGCAAATCCCTTAATTTATGGACACCGGTGTATGTTAACGGAAAATTTCTTCAAATTCCAGTTTTAAAATTCCGTTACAATTGAAATATTGGTTGAGCGTGTTTAATACGGCATGTGGGGTGTCGTTGTAAAGGGCTTCAGTAGACGCTAAACAGGGAGGGTGGGGCACAGTGAAACAAAAATTTGTTGTTTTTTTTTTAAAGAAGTACAAACTAAATATTTAATATTTTGAACTTTATTTAAGGTGGTAAAAAAACTTGGGTACACTATAGTAAATATTAATTCCATCTTATGTATTCGCCTCTGATGCCCGAGGACGCGGGTTCGACCCCGGCCGAGGACGACGAGGATTTTTTCAGGGGGAAAATCCTGAGATCACGCACTTCCTTCGGAAGGGAAGTAAAGCCGTTGGTCCCGTGTAGTCGTTTTGCCGGCTGCACGTTAAGGAACCCTTGCGAGGCAAAATTTGCGGCCCCTGTAACGCCGTCCTGAAATGACCGTAGCAGTGGAAAAGGACGCTAATACCAAACAAACCAAACCATCTTATGTATACTCAGTTTATGGGGATGGAGAAAATTATAGGGTACACTGATTAGGGACTACTAAAACAAGTCAATAATTCCGTTAATTCACTGCCATGTTTCCAAAACTAATTTGTGTACATGTAATTATACAGTATAAAGACTTAAAAAAGAAAGGGAAACTTCCGCGATCAAAAACCACGAGTCCTTTCGGCATACAGGTGAGTAGCGCCTTGTCCTTTCGTTTTTCAATCCTAATAACCACAATTACTAAAATCCAGGTTTTGTCCGTCTATCTGTTCCCTTCATAAACTCAGTAGTCCCTGTAAGATATACACCCTTACAAGATTTTTTTGTGGATTCTCCTGGCCATAAAGGGGGCGCCTGGGGGGGGGGGTTCCTACTAAAAAAGAGAAGAATTTGTTTTTCCTGCATCTCTATGGAGTTTTGTTTGCGTGGCCATTTTGTGACGTCATGGTTTGATTTGCCAATGGTCTTTGTGATTGTGCTGTTACGCTTGAGCGCGAAGAAATTGCAACAATTGCAAACGAACTACTTTCTTAAAAAATACGTTTATGGAGTGTAGGCCCAATGTTTTTCGTCACTCCCCTGAAATTTTGTTTGGGGCTGCAGACATTTGAAAACTTTGAGAGAATAGGAAAAGGAAATGAAAGTCTTCAATGCTTTAATACAATTCGCTCTCTTATTAGTCATTTAAAACAGGCCTGTGTTGATAGCATTGCTATTGAAACTCATTCAACAAGAGATATGAATTAGAAGCGCTTTAATATACGTTATTAATTAGCATAGGGCTTCATTTTGGAAAAACTTCATCCATAATCTATCATAACCAAACGCCTCAGTAACATTAAGCTGTGCAGCCCACTTTAATATTGAGTTTTTTGATGGGATATGATCATTCTAATAGAAAATTTTACTACAAAATTTCTAGAAATTGTTAAGCAAACAAATCTATCGTTAAAAAAAATCAAAAACTGTAAAACAGTTTCCAAAGGCGCAATGCAAATGATTAAAGTGACTCGCGGAAACGTCACTGTAGAAGTCGCTTGGAACTTTCACCGAGTAAAGCTCTAGATTCTAATGTAGAGCTTTATTACCGAGTGTTTACAGTCCGTAGGACAGGCCAGCAGATCAGAATTCTACCTGTTAATAGATAGAATAAGAACGGGTGGTATGGTCGGACAGCATAAAGCCAGATACTCCAGCACAAATTAGCAGATGGAAGCTTGATGTTAAGAAAAACCTATTGAGTTATCCCTATAGCGCTTTAGCATATTATTCCCAGTAGAAGACGAGTGAATGTTAACTTATCCTGCTGTAAAAATCCTAAAAATTAGTAGCAGACCACAGTTAAAAATTCGAGTCACTAGAGGGCAGTAAAAAAGCTACCTCACACCAGCATCAGGGAAGAGGAAGAACATTGTAATTCTTCCTTGCTCTTATCGTTTCAAACTCTTTTTCTTATTTCAAACAAATATTATTCGTTTCCTCTCTAAATTATTAATAGTTTCATTAGAAAAAGTTTCTTTAAATTGCTTATCATGAACAACAATTAGTATTTCTGGGCTGGCTATTTTTAATATTAATCAATTTCACAGCAGACCAAGTGGAATGCTGTGTTTTCTCAAAAGGAGGTGGACTGAAGTGAGGAAATTAATTATTTTTATTGTTTACAACCAAACAAACATCGAATGAAAGGTAAGGTTCGCGTTTTCCATTTTGAGTTTTTGAAACGCTGACAAGGTTAAATTAAAGCAAGTTTTTTCCTTGTCAGGGGTTACGTTGTTTATATGTAACCCAAATAAACAAACACAAAATTAGATTAATTCAGTGCAAATAATAATTGAAATAGCACACACCCGCTTTTCAATTTACTTGCCTGTGACGTGTGAATCGTTGTTAGCTTTGTAAATTTTGAGTCGAATTTCATAAAAAAGTTTGTTGGCGATAATGAATAATACTTAAAAGAATATTGGGATGTTTCTTAGAAATGTATGATTATGAGATTGAGTGTAATATTGAGAACAATTTGATGTTAAGATGAATTGACTAAGTTCTTTCTATGAATTATTAAACAATTCTAAAAACTGGATATATTCTTTAAGGATATGGAAGTGATTCAGAGTGAGGCATTTGTTTTGAGCAAGCGTTGCGTTTAGGTTTGTAGTTATTTATATTCGTGGTCAAAGAGAACTTGTGCTAATAAATAGAATTATTAGAATACAGGACAGAGGGTGGCCAGGAATGAAGATGAACGATTTTGAAAGTTTAGTGTAATTTATTGCTACATGAAACAATAATAAAACTATTCAATTTGTTTCCCCGCTGTTCCTATAGAGAGCTTTTTTAATTGAGATTAGGACTTGGTATTCTTGCAGGGATTCCCTAAAGTGGAGAACTTGGAATAATCATTGATAAGTTTAATTCAACTAAATTAATTATAACAACTATTCTTGAAACTTAATTAAGAAGTGGGGTGGACCGGGTCCTTCTGTTGAACGCCCACAAATAAAATTTTGTTAAAAAATTTTACTCGCCCATGTCAGAAATTCACTCTTCCCAGGCAGTGGATTAACTTAAAAGTGAAAAGAGGATGAACGTTTTGTGTATTTTTAATGAATGACCACTTTCTTTGAGATAAGAATAAGGAGTATGTACGTATAAAAAAGTTCAGAATTCCATGAGAATTCCTAATTGCAAGCAGAGCTTGATATTAGCCTATTTTTCGTTTCAGGTTCTTACTTTTCCTTTAAGTTTTGTCCTCTCGCGAAAAGGCCTGACAGCAAATGTGGCTGAACGTCTGCACCAACGAGATGGATTATACGAATTATAGAAGGTCTGCACCAACGATATGAATTCTTAATGGACGTTATTGAATTCAACGCCTTTGATGCTACGATCAGACTCTGTAGACGAAAGTTTTTTTCTCTACGCCTTTCCATCTACAGTCTCTACTACGGTTTCTGATAAATTTCATTTTTCATTTTTTTAAAAAAGTTTTTAAAAAGACAAAATGCTAAAAAATCAAAAATCTTTCGAAAACGACGCCATCATTGACTTTCTAATTGATATCCCAGACCATACAAACCGGAAATGACACCTCTCCTAGGTCCGCCATCTGGATCCTTCCAATCAACATTTTCGTAAGTCCACCAGTCAACCCTAACTGGTGGACACTCTCTCCTGTTTTCATAGCTGATATCATGGTCTTTCTGTGCACAGGTCCTATTCAGTTGGGCTATTGTCAAGGACACACTATAGATGGCGTTAAAATCGACTTTTAGCGAGTAATAGTACAGTGTTTTACCCTACAGGAACCATGGAAAAAATTATTTTTTCTTCATTAAACACATTAATAATTTTTAGAAACAATAGTATAATTCAGTAACTATAAATACGTATATTAACATTAAATTGATAAAAATTTTAAAATTTTTAAATAATTATTTGTTTAAACTTGAGCATGCAACATAAAGTTGCCCATGGCTAAAACAGGGAGTCCTCAAATTAATCCCGCAGCACTGGATGGACTGCCCCTGTGGTTTGTTTATGGATACAGAAAATGCCATTCGTACAGGGAGCTGCAGTCTCGTAAATGGCAGGTCCGATGCAATGAGTGGAATAATATCAGTTTCACCCTTTCCTTTTACCACTGAGGATAGTTGTTTCCAACACATTCGGCAACAACTTCTCTAAGCAAAGCCGGGTCCCATTGCATAACCTGGGGGGGGGGGGGGGGGCCAAATTTCTTAAGCATATGATGAGACACCCAACTTTAAGCCTATGGCGGTGTGGTGGCAATCCGCCAGGGTCGAGGGAATTCAAAAACTCAGTTGGAAAATTGACTGCTTCATCGGCATCCACCACTGTGTCTATTGAATTATATTCAGTCACGGGACCTGGTATCATTTCAAGTATCATTTTGTTCATATGATGAACATCATCGTTTTTCGCAGCAAGAATGGCCCTCTCGCACAACCAGCTCTGATTAATAAAATTTTGAGGAATATCAGTTACCACATCAATAAACTTAGTAGCTCGGAAAATATGGAAATTTTAAGGCCAAATAAACAAATAAATCATGCATATTAAATACTCCCCCAGTTTCAATAAGGTAGTTGTAAACGTCTCCGTACAAGCCATATCTTAGCATTGATAGTTCCAATGAACCATAATAGTTCCACTAAACCATGTGCACTTATTACAATTTCGAGTATCATTAATTTTACGTTATATACATTCATGAGACGTCAATCCAAGTTGTTAGATATATAACATGCCAAATCTAAGCATTGATCTTTCCAATGAACCATACTGGTTCCACTAAACCAGGTGCCCTATAAAGCAATTTCGAGTATCATTAATTTTACGTTATATACATTCATGAGACATCAATCCAAGTTGTTTAATATATAACATGCCAAATCTTAGAATTCAAATTTCCAATGAACCATACTGGTTCCACTAAGCCAGGTGCCTTTAGAACAATTTCGAGTATCGTTAATGTTACGTTATATTCATTAATGAGACTTCACTCCAAATTGTTTGATATATACCATGCCATATATTAGCATTCAAATTTCCAATGAACCATAATAGTTCCACTAGACCAGGTGTATTGAAAACAATTACGACTACCATTAATTTCACGTTATATTCAATCATGAAACGTCACTCCAAGTTGTTTGATATATAACATGCCATATCTTAGAATTAAATGTTCCAAGGAACCATATTGGTTCCACTAAACCAGGTGCCTTTAAAACTATTTCTACTATCATTAATGATACGTTATATACATTCATGAGACTTCACTCCAAATTGGTTGATATATACCATGCCATATATTAGCATTCCAATTTAACGTTAAATTCATTCATGAGACCTTATATTCATTCATATATATATTATAAACACCTTTTAGTACTTAATAATAGTAAAAGGTCATGTTTAAAAATCGAAAACATTATTTTTAAAATGCTCCCAAAAGATGGCGAAACAAAATTGAAACTAAAACTATGCACGAAAAATTGTTTTAAAATGCTCCCAAAGGATGACACTGCCATCTAAATATCGATTTTCATTGAATAATTTTGAAAAATTTTTTTTTGGAGAAATGTCACGTAGACAGTACTTATTCTCTTGCTTTGAAGGTAAAGTGCGCACAATTTCATCAAGATTGGAATAAAACTGTAGATTTGTATAAGACACAAACATATATACATACATACATCCATTTTTATATATATCGAAGATATGATGCCAATGTATGTATATATGTTTGTGTCTTATACAAATCTACAGTTTTACTCCAACCCTGACTGGTGGACACCCTCTCCTGTTTTCATATATAATATGATGCCAATGTAAGCCTCGCTTGTTACTATTATACTAGCCTTGAAAATGGTGTAACACCGAAACGTGCGTCGGCAATAAAATTGATAGTATCCGTATCGTATCAGACCCATCCTTTATTTGAATTTCACAACGATACTAGACCATGGAAATTATGAGTTTTTTCCCTTCTATTTTTCGCCATTTTCCGTTTTTTTTTTTAATTTTTTTTTGGAAATGTAGATAATTAATTTTTTTTTGTCTATGAACAAAAATATTTTACACAAATTTTTTTTCCGTATTTAAAACGGACCATAGGGATTGGCGGTTGCATACAATTTGATATATAGTAATTGTTTTGATTGTTACGTCTAAAAGAAATATTATTGTGAAATTCAGAAAGTCAAAATTTAATTTGTTGTAAATTTTTTATTGCTATAATAAACTAAGGATAGCAATGGCATTTTTATGTTTTTTACAATACTCATTTCCAAAAAAGTTGGGACAGTGCAACATATAAGAAGAACTCCAACACATTTGTTTGGATTATTGTATTGCCGTTTATTTCAACGCATTACAATACATAAACGATAAATTAGGCATGGGATCACATATCTTATATGCTTAAAGAAAGATACAGGTGGTTTTCCTGTTTGGCACGTGCAACACACTCCCAAAAAAGTTGGGAAAGCACGGCGTTTACCACGGTGTGGCGTCACCTCTCCTCTTGATGACACACTGTAATCTTCTGGGCATCGATGACATCAATCTTTCTAACACCGTAACCGGAATTCTGTTCCATTCCTGTTGGATATAGGTTTTCAGCTGTTCAACTGTCCGGGGTCGTCGCTGTCGTAGTTTTCGTTTAATAATACGCCAAACGTTTTCTATAGGCGACAGATCCGGGCTGCAAGGGGGGCCAATCCAACATACGAATGCGCTGCCGACGTAGCCATGCAGAAGTTATGCGCGCTGCATGCGGTCTGGCGTTGTCTTGTTGAAATATACACTGACGTCGTCCAAACAGGCGCCTCTTAGATGGCACCATAGCTTGTTCCAGGATCTGTATATACGCTTCAGCATTGACGGTGCCATTGAAGATGTGCAAGTCTCCCATTCCATGCCACTAATACAGCCCCAGACCATGACAGACGGTGGTTTCTGTACCGAACGCCTGTAGCACGCGGGAATATCCTTTTCGTCTTTGCTGACATGCCAAAGCGCTGTCTTGAAGTAATTGAAGCCAAAGGGAAGACAATTAGACGCTGAATATGAAATAATCTAGTGGTGAATGAAAATCGCTGCTACATTTCCAAAAAACGGATTAGTTAGAAAACTTGATGTTGATAGTCACAACGTTTTTAATAACCAAATTACTACATGTTTGTCAAATTACAAAATGTGTTCAAACTTTCTATTCCTACAGCTAGTATTTGTTTGATTGTAGCCCCTTCAGACACAGACCTTAAATTCGATTGTAAAAATTTTGTTTTTACATTTATTATATTGATACTGTTACATTAAACATAACCAGCAGTTTTTTATTTATTAACATTTTTTATTATCTTTTTGCATGTATGGCTATATTTGCTACCGAAATATACATATTTATTAGAGAATCAACAGATTTTATTCATGTCATTTATTTAGTACGAAATTTTACAAAACATAAAAAAATACCGCACTTTTGACAAGGTAAACGTCCAAGATACAAGTTGGAAACATATGTTGCCAAGGTGACTGAAGGGGTTAAATAGCCCTTTTTTAAAAAAACAGATAAAATAGGTAATTGGTGCGTCTTCATTGCCATATCAGACCGGCGATGATATCGGGTGTTCGTGGAGGAGACCCTTTCTCTTACTGCTAGAAGATGTGCGTTTTGGTTGTTAAGGCATTAAACATGGTTCCAGCATGATGGGGCACACCATTTTTCACCAGTGCGGTTCGGGACCACCTGAATGCTGCATTTGGTTTAAGTGGCTAGAACTGGGAGGACTGGTTCAAAAAATAAAAAGTCGATGTGATTTCGTGGCCTTCACGTTCACTTGTTTCTTAACTCCATTGAAAATGGGTGGAAAATGATTGTGAAGATTATACAGGGTGCGTAAGGTATTTGAGGACAGATTCACGTCAGGAGATGTAAGTCGAGATAATAACTTTATCTTGAGCATACACAAGAAAACTTCTTGTTATATGGCTATTCAATGAATCCGCCTTTAGCTTCTATAACTGCTTCAATACGAGATCGAAACCGTCGACATGTGCGAATCAAATGGTCATGGTTCATATTGGTCATTACTCGAACAATGGCAGCTTTCAATTCATCTTTGGTGTTATGGGGGTATTCATTGGCCTCTCTCTCTACAACGCTCCATACGCAGTGGGCCATTGGATTCAGGTCAGGGGAGTTAGGGGTTACGTGATCATGGAAGTTGTCGGCCATCCATTCCTGTGTCATGCAAGACTTGTGTTCACGTAAGGCCTTCCGTTGCGTACCGTGAGTGATATCTGATGTTTTCATGGACAACATTTCTGATTGTTCCTTCCGACACGTGGTGATCTTTGGCAAGTGACCTCATGGGTGTTCTGGGATTGTCATCGATGGCATGCTGCACTTTATGAATAAATTCAGGTGTTCTGATGATGTCAGTACATGAGGCATGGTTTTTACGCTTTGCTACTTGTGCAACATTGCCATCTTCGGTCTCCAACTCCTTCCGCACTTTGTGCTCTGCCTTTTATTGCCACGGTTACTGCATGTCTCTTCATGATTTGTGTTACTTGATTGTCCGCCATTTTGCTTTCCGGAAACGAAAAGGACATGCAATTTACTATAGTGCAGCAGTAGCCAAACGAAGGTGTCCTCAAATATCTTACGCACCCTGTATGGCTAAAATAAATAATACCATCATGTGAATGATCTTAAAGTCGTAATTGTGAATGCTTGGGACAAAATACCGATGATTAATTTAATAAAAATGATCGATACGATGTTTCGAAGATTTTTTTTAATTATTGTTATATTGAGTTTATAATTTCTTTACACGTCGAATGCAATTTTTTGTTTAATTAATAACTACTCAAAATTTGTGAGTTGTTTAAATGTTGTCAGCATTTATTTTTGTTTATTAACTTAAAAAAAATTGAGATGCTAAACAATCATGTAAATAAAAAGTTATTGCATTATTCTGAGTGAGTTTATATTTTAATGATAGAGTGTACTTATTTTACAGGAAATTTTTGGTACTTATAATCTGATCTCGTCTAACAAATATGATTATGACGATAACCGGTGTTTTGTTGTAAGTCGTAATCAAAATGTGTATATGCTTCTTTTATCATAAAACTTACTTTAGCTTGAAAATAGAAATTGAAGATATAGACACTAAAGCTGAACCTTTTCTTTGTCTTTAATTTCCATTAATTTTTCACTTTGAAACACCAGATAAAACTGCCTTTCGCTAAATTGTTCTCTCAAATAGTTAAAAAAAAAAAGATTTCCATTTAAATGATATGCAGCGCTGAGACAGAAATTTTCGGCAAAGGCTTCGATTTGCATTTACATTTTCTCCTTTAAAGGCGGACCCCTGCTTTCGACAGACGTCTAATGACTCCCTAGATATCATCTTCATTGCTTGTGATCTAATTCATTTAGGCGGAAATGTAAAGTGCTCAATGAAGCTTAGACCCAGGAGAATTTATTGCAATTTCCCCCTGAAGGTCGCTCGGGGTAATAGACCACAGCCAAAGTAAGAAAGATTTCTCTACCCTTTTCTCCTCTCTTAATTCTGATTGAGAAAATAATCTTTCTTTCCCATCTTTCTTTATTAAAAGTCATTACACCAGCTTATTCGTTTTGGAGTTATCGTTATATGCTATTTCAACGCCAATTCTACATTAAAATGCATAGAATACTTTTTATTTAAAATATATAAACGATTCCATTTTATAAGACAGAGCAATATTATGTTTTTAAAGCTCTACTTATATTAGTAAAGATTTTATTTAATACAAGACATATTGAGAAAGTAATCCAAAGTATTATTAATCCCGTGAAAACCACTCTTGTACCTTTCACCTTGTAGGGAAACTATTCCTTCTGATCGAATACCAATTTTGTTTGGAGAGAAGATCATTGTGAGGGAGGAGGTCAAATACTGGGGTTGATAGTAAATTGACATGGAACCAATACCTTGACGATAAGGTTGCTTAAATCCTGGGGTCTCAACCCTAAAATGGTATTTTGGCTATAAGTTACAGATATTAGACCACTTGGTGGCGTAAGACCGAACAGTCAACCGTCAGGACCAGACTGGCTTCCCTTCAAAGATCGGCTTGCCTGAGAATCACGGGCACATGAAGGTGCTACTTTCTCTGATTCCACTTGATATTTATATCCGGGAAGTAGCAAGGAAAAGTTCGTGTCGACTGGGAAATCAAGGGTTATGGGTAGACTTCCCTGGGGCGAAATCTCATACCTTCATTAGCCAGATTATGATCAGTCACATCTTATAAATGCCATCCGGCGTTATGGAAACTCGAACCTTGGCTGAGCCCTCTTGCGAGGTCATCATTGACCCCGTGGTAGAGTGGGGAAGGGAGAGTCGGCGTTTTCCCAAGAGTGCCATCATCTGTTATACGGATGGCTCCCGGCATCATGGCTACTCTGGCCTGGGTGTTTACTGTGGTAGTCCCAAGACCCTCCGCTCTCGTCGGTCGGGTTGTTGGGTCACTGTTTTCCAGGCGGAGATGTTGGCCATTATTTACTGTCTGCAGATATGTTTAGACAGGATAGTCAAGCGGCCGTCAAGGCTATTAAATCTTCCAAGGTAACTTCTAAACTTACCTTAGAATGTCGACAACTCTTGCAGAATCTGGCTCTCCACAACAACGTTACGTTGCAATGGGTACTGGGACACAAAGGTTGGTTTGGTTTGATTTGTTTGGTATTAACGTAATTTTCAACTGCCATGATCATTTCAGGACGGCGTTATAGCCACAAATTTTGCCTCGCAAGGGTTCTTTAACGTGCAGCCGGCAAACGACTACACGGGATCAGGACACAAAGGCATTTATGGCAAGGAGAAGATGGGAACAGACCACTGATTAGGCTCTTGATTAAGAGAGCCTTTCTGAATCTAACAACTATTATTCTATACACAGTTGAAATAAATTACGGGTTATCATAGGATTCCTTTCAGGTCACGATTTACTACGTAAGCGTTTACATAGAATGGGATTCCTTCGGGAAGAGCCACTATGTACGAAATGTAATTTGGTGGAAGAAACAGCCATCGCATTCTTTTTAAATGTGTCGCCCTGGCACATATTAGACCACTCACGTCAGGTTTAACCTTTCTTGAGGATACTCGCCAAGATCCGGTGGGCAGTCTGACTCGATTTCTTAGTGAGTCCGGTTTCCCGTAGGTTTTTCTTGGTTCGTTTGGACTTCGGCGCAAAATTCCGTCGTAGGACTACCTTACACTCTAAGAATAAGAATAATAAGTATTATTAACAAATCCAAGTAACAAAATCATCATTCTGGATAATACGAAAATTCAGTCAAATATGTAAGCTTATTTTTGGACTAAGCATAACTGATAATAAAGTTCATGACATTAGTTATACTTTTATCCAGCGATTTTAAAGTGGCCTTACGTTTGTTCATAAACTGATACAACCTATAAAAATGTATATTGAGTAGCCAATTTATTATAATCACCTGACAGTTTTAAACAACTTAGCTATGGCGTCATGCTGTTGCCACTAGGGGGCAAGACTAACATAAAAAGGAACCCTTAGTGCACACGAGAGTGATTTGTTTGTAAACAACGCAATATGACAGACTTTGAACGCGGAAGGAGAGTTTACTTTATTTAGCTGGCACCCAGAATCTCCAGAACTCCATCCCATTGAGCATTTGTGGTATGAAGTTGAAAAAGCCATCAGATACCTGTATCCACAGTTTGAGGTCATGCTATTCAAGCGTGTACTTATCACCTATTTAAGGATGAGATGGGTGAGTCTAATCATTGAGTTTGAAAAAAGACTTACATTGTTGGCGTTCGTCCAGCTGAAGCATGATTGAAACAACGAAGCAGCTGACTGGATTCTCAAAAGGCACGATATCTAGAGTATTCGTCCGTTAGAAAATTGATCCATAGTCTTAGTCTAAAGGGGATAAATTTGGCTCAAAGATAATCAATAAAGTGCGAGACTGGCGTCGTTTAAAACTATTTGTATGTAGAAACAGTACATCCACTGTGAAGGATTGACAAATGATTTTAACTAAGAGAGTACCTGGTCCTTGTCTGGCAGAACCATCCGCAGATAATTGAAGTGGATCCACTTCGACAGTCCCACATTTCTGCAAAGAACAGGCAAATTGTTCTACATTGATGGTTGGAAAAGGGTCATTCCATGTCAAATAATCCAGGCCATAACATCCACTACCTAGTTGAGAACTGAGATTTTGTGTACTGCTATTGTACTTAATTTCATGAACTTCTGCCAATTTTTATTGCACTATATACATTCTGTTGGTAATAATTGCAGAAAGTTTGAAACATTTGTTACTTCAAAGGAAATTGTGAAAATTTGAAAATTGGCTGCAGTTTTTAAATGGAAAAATATAGGTTGACAATTTTTTCCCAGAATATTCTTTCTGGCATGTAGTTTACGAAAACATGAAAGAATTGGCCATATAAAATTTTATAGATTAATTTTATTTATTTATTTTTTTTTTGTTAAAGTAAAAAAAAAATTTGGCCACTTGCCCCCCCCCCCCTCTGAAAATCATTGCTAAAATTAGAAAGTGATCTACAGGTAGTAAAGTTTCATCATAAAAAAATCAGTTTTGAGAAATAGATGGCACTCACAAAAAAAATTCATCATGAATTTTAAGAACTATCCAAGAAACACTAACAACACGCGTAAGCATAAAAATATACAAATGCAACAAAAATGCAATATAAAACAAAACTACAAACTATAAAATGTACTCATGCATTATATAAGATATGAACAATAACTTTGTTAAAACGGTAACTTCTGTGACACAACTGAATTAACTCAATGGAATGATACCTAGAGTTTTGTTTATAGTATTTGAACACTTTCTCAAAAATCAATATTATATCAACGTTACACAAAATGCTGATGCTGCAATTCAAGTTCATGTGGAACTATACATGTGACAGACGCTTTAATGATTCACATTTAATATTTTTTTTGTACGAGGACCGATTTTCTTCTTCCACTAATCTAGAAGACTCTTTGCTTAGAGAACAAGAACGGCCTGTTGCTGCGGTGATATTAACTTCACTTAGAATATGAGAAAATGAATCAACGTCATAAACATCATTATCAGGCCAATAGAAGGACGGGGATGGTCCATGAGGATGCATGAACCTTATTATAACATCTCCTTCTTCACCATTCACTTTCTCAACATCCCCAAGTACTAAGAAGAGTCATATGCACATGCAACATAGCAGTTGGGCCGCACAGAGCATTCTGGCATTAGTGCAGAGAAATCATGCATGATATTAAAATCAGTATCACAGCTTAGCGTTTTTGCTCCAATCTTGATCGGTGATAGTGGTGTATAGATAGTGTTCCAGGAACCGTTTTTGCTCTTTCAAAGCGTGGAAAAAGAAAATTTCTAAGTCGTACCATTTCATCTTTTGAAACAAAGAACTGAAATGCCTTGTAGATTCTCCTGGCAGAATTCAAATACCTGCGACGCTGTAAGTATTTGGTCTTTTTATAGTCTTTGCAAACTTATTTTTGTGACAAGTCTTTTAACAGTGCCACCAATACCACTGCAGGGAGATTTGCCATGGCTGATTGCAAAAAAAAGGCCAGCTGCACTTTACATTGAAATCGTGTTCATGGTAGCAGATATTTCTGAAATTCTTACAATTTTTGTACTGTGCAGCACATCCATCAGTGAAATTATTCATTATAAGTAAGGGGAATTTCAGTAAGGGGAATAATTTTTTACCAATTTAATTATTATTTTTTTTTTAAATAGCGTTTTCTCCACACTTAAAACTGATTCTTTTTGTGTAACATAAAGAAAGATTTATAATAATATAAAACTTTCAAAGGAATCTATGAGGGGGCAATACCTTAAAAAAATTATAATGCCCATGCATTGAATTTGTTAAAAAGAAATTATTTACATTTTTTTCTAAGACATAGATTATAAATATTCAATACAAGGAGCATGAGCATAAAAATAAAAACCTTCCTCTTTAATTTGAAAACAATTCAAGGTTCTACTACAAAACTGTAGGAACTATTGCATTTTTAAATTAAAAAGAAGCTCGTCTAAGTTCGTGAATTCATATAACTGAAAAAGTATTAAATCTGCAACATTTAAATTTTGGAAATGTTCGTATATCTAGGTAAACTTCAATTATACAAGATTTCAAGATTTTCTGTGAAGGTGTCATTTCCCAACATTTCTAGATGATTTGATATCGAATGACCCAACACCTGGTATGGAACTATTCATGGAAGGCCGGGAAATTCCACGAATTCCACGAACTACATGAACATAATTGCGAAATAAAAGAGATATAAGGCATATCTAGAGATGGTAATGATGATGCTAGTCCCCTGGAAAAAGAAGGAGGCGTAAAATTTATATTTGTTATATAACACAAAACATTCACTTTTGATCTGTGCAGATGTAGGTGCTCACTTTCCTCGTCAGAATTAGAAAGGCCAGCTTTCGCTTCAATAAAACGGAAAGATCTAGCGGGCGGCAATTGAAAGATTAACACTCAGAAAGAGTGATGTCACAGTGGGCGATTTTACGTAGAAGTTAAATATGATCATTAGCATATGAACAAATTTTTAATATTGTGGAGTAACCCAATTTCCGTACAGAGTTCAAGATGTTCATGCTTCATGTGTATAAAGGAGCCTGCCAGGGCATTATGGAACCAAATACCAGCTTTCGTTTAGGCGATTCAATACTGCTGCATGCCTGAAGTTGTCCCCTTTTGTCCATCTAACGGACCTTGGATAAACGGGATGGTCCTTTTGCCAAATTGCAGAAATTTGGTTTGCGACAATTGCTGACGGTGAGAAGAGGAAAAATTATTCACCCGCAAACGTGTTTCAGGACAGTGCCTACTTTCTGATGAACGTGAAGAATGGCCGCTGTAGCAGTACGAACATTCACGTCCAGTCAAATCAAAGAGACCATCCTCAGTCGTCTCCTGGAAGCAGGACTGCGGTCGCAGCCTCCTATGGCTAGACTGCCGCTTACACCACGACCATTCGGAGCCCTCCAATTGTTCCAAGAAAGGCGGTCGGAATTGTTCCATTGTGTATACGCTTTTGACCCACCGGGCACACTCCTGTGTGTAGGGGGTTGAGTCTTTCGACAGTCGCTCACTTCTGGTATTTGTGTAGGGGATTTTGGATGCTATGAACATCTTCCAGCCCGTTTTAGACAACACAGGAGGTGTGATGTACGAGCAAAACTGATGTAACTCAACATGCTCGTATAACTCAACACGCTCTAGGGTATATCCGCCAACTTCCCTGGTCAGCACGCTTCTCAGACATTCTTCCAATCGAGCATGTATGGGACTGGATCAGACGATGAATCCATGCCCATCAATCGCGTATGTCTCTCATGCTCGTATGGAACAAGCCTAGAATGACATTCTGCAAGATGATATTCGTCAGAGTTCAGGCTTGTGTTGCAGCAAGGGGAGTTATAGATGTTGTAATGTTTAAAAATTCTCAAAAATTTTAGTGTCGTTTTTCTCTGATTGGTCAGTTCGCTTGACCGTTATTGTATAAATTCCCTGTTGACTCGGTATACTCTGATTTTCGAACTATCGACTGTCCAAGGTTCTTGCTGAAGAAGCTGACGTCGTCAGCGAAATGGAATTGTGTTCTCATTTTCTTCTTTTTTCTAGATGACCATTGTTTACAGTTCTGGCTTTCCACTTGTATATTAATTTAATAATTTAATCCAATTCAGTACAATGTTATCACCCATAAACTGTGCAATTCTACCATTAGGCACGAAACTGAAATAGCCAGCCCTGCTATTGCCAAAGACAAGACCATGAATATTTCAAACAGAATAAACACACGTTTATTTAATTTACAATAAATAGAAAATTTTAAGTAATTTAGATATATCATTCTGTATATTAAGTTTTACTTATTTCAAGTGCAAAGTGCATATTCATTTAGGATATTATTCCCACAACCTTCTTGGCAACATACATATTATTTATAAAATAATAAATATTAAATGTCACCATTTAAAAAGATATTTGCTGAAAAATCTCACATTGTTAGCATTACTGAAACGAACTCTTTGACAACAATCAGTTTGAGTAACACATTACATTGTTATGTTCACGTGAGTAAGAACGTAGATGAAGCTATGTTGTTGTCATACGAATACCTTCATTTCATTTCTGTCGTTTTAAGATATCACCCACTTGATAATGTGGGCTATCAAAATTTATATACAAAATTTAAAGAAATTTTAAATGGTCTTCCTTCGTTCAAAAGCTTCTTTGTTCAAATGTAAGTATATTGTAGGAAGAGTAATATATCAAAATTGCTAGTTAGTAATTTTCGTAATAGAATGTAGTACACTAAGGACATGGTTGCTTACAGATGGCTGAAAACTACGCAGAGAAGATACACTTGCGCAGATGTTCCCCTAAATCTTTGGAGAAATTGAGCCTGAGCAGAGTTGCCAAGATTCTGCTGCGACTAAATGACAGCCAAGTTGATGCAAACTTTCCGTGGTTGATTAAAGATCTCAACCCTTTCATCGGTATGCCCCAGGAAATTATTGAAGATATCATCCATAATTTAGCTCACAGACCATACTCTTCAAATCGCACTATCATGAAGGAAATCCTGAAAATTTTGATTTGTAAGCATTTAGAAATTCTTGATTTGTCTAATTTTAATATTAAAGAAGGCGATCTACTAGAAGTACTTCGAATTATAGAGAGTACTAGATCCAAACCCATTGTACTAGGAGTCAGTATATGTGATATAGAAGTTAAACAAAAGCCTGGGATAAAATTCACCAAAGAACTAAGTTTTATGAAAGAGTATGTTAAAAATATGCCTTCACTGACTCATCTGATTCTAAATGGGATTTGTGATGATGAGCTTTTAGAAGCTGTAGCCTTAGGTTGTCCGAACTTACTCGTACTCGAGACTGATGATTCAGAGACTTATACAAGTGAAGGTCTCAAAAGTCTTTGTATTAACCCCAGAAATCCTAAAGACGATAGAAAGCGATGCCAGAAACTTCAACAGATCGTGTTAGACCCCCTTAGGGATGACGATTGTCTTTTGGAAGGCATTGCGACTCTTCTGTTACACCTACCACTTTTGCGTAGTTTATGTTGCTCAGAAGTAATTCTTGGTAAGGCAATTGAGAAGTTACACTACGAGACTAATGAAAACAAACAACTGCAAATTAGGCAATTTGAGTACGACGGAGCCGTCCATTACCCGTGTCTTCCTGTAATAATGGCCATGAGGTGTCCGTTTTTAACAACATTACATATTTGGAATATTTCTAATGTTGATCTGATGCGCTTTGAACGCTTGCGAAGTTTGAAGAAACTCTGGATAATTCCTAAGGAAAATGTACTTAATTTTAGCCATGGCATCGCTCAGTTTCTCGAGAGAATGGGAGAGTTTCTCGAAGTTTTACATTTAACGGATATTAAAGATATAGAGTACAACATAATCAATAAGCATTGTCCGAATTTGGTTAAATTGACATGCGAATCCAGAGGTGCTCTAACTGGTACAATTTCAATGACTCCTGTCTTCAAAAATGTGCAAGAACTTAATTTAAGTTCATCCTTGAGAATAGGTTTGGAGCCCATTGACTTCATTCGCCTCCTTTCACACTGTTTTGATTTGAGGCATTTGAAATTTTCTTGTTGCGAAGATTTGAATCGGTGCAATATAAAAGACATATTAATGCGCAATCCTTTGGCCAATCTCACCAGCATTAATATTTCTTCAGGAAATTGGTCCATGAAAGGAAGATCACCAAATTTGCAATCTGTAATTAGGTCAATTATTTTTAATAATCAATAAATAAAATGAAAAAAAAATAAAATAGAATTTTAATTCATTTAAGCAGAACCGGATATTGGAAAAAAATTTTAATAATCGAGGATAAAATATAAGGAATGGTAATCAATGTAAAGTATACTGGGTTTTTTTGAGTACAGATTTTTTGGGAGATGATAGAAGAGGTCCTTAGAAGTATTTTTTATCATATGAACATGGGGTCCCCGCAGCTCCGTTTACTTACAATACTGCATTGAACAATCAAATGACACCGGACGCAGTGTGCGTTGGTAGGCCTAGATTATTCATCAAGTGAACTTTTTAAAACAAATCTTTACCTACTGCTTTCCCAGAATGCGATTAGTTCATTTCCATATGGACTAATCGTATTTTACAAAGGGGTTGGATACCATGGAATCTCCTTGAAGTTTGTCCTAAGACTTTTCAACAAACAAGCACGTGCACCTTGAAATTTCTTTGCAAACAATTGCTTTAAAAGTTATTATAGTAGATTGCTTGTGTTAATTGTTAAAAATAAAATAATCTAGGGCCTACCAACGCACACTACGTCCCAGTGTCATTTGATTGTTCAATGCAGTATTGGAAGTAAACGGAGCTGCGGGGACCCCATGTTCATATGACAAAAAATACTTCTAAGGACCTCTTCTATCATCTCCCAAAAAATCTGTACTCAATTCAAAAACACCCTGTATATGGATGATTTTTTACAAATTGTTCAATGAGTGTTAAAATTAGAGAATTGCGTCATTATGAACATAATTTTTTACTTGTTAAAATCTAGAGTTGCAATCGGAGTAATGCAAGTTTATTAATTTCATTGGTGAAAGAATAAGATCGAATCACTTTCAATAAGAAGCTTAATATAGAGCGTATGCAGCCTTCTTCCAACGTGAACAAAATCTCAACAATGCAATTCAACTCATTTGATAACAAAACAAAATTTTTTTTTTAAAGTCACGGAATTCATTACAATTTAAACAATATACGAGAAATAATAGACATCAACGGGTACTTTATTTAAAATCTCTAATGACGCAAGAAAATTTAGTTCATTGTAATCATTAACTGCAAGTAGTATTTTGTAGGTGTTTTCGTGTAGAGTGTCTACTTTTTAATACACAGGGAGAGTCAAAAAAGGCCGGCGTAAGGAAAAAAAAAACTAAGTCCCAGGACAACAGGTTTTGCAACATTAGGTATATTCAACAATAGATTTATTCAACAAAACATATTGTCCTGAGGACTTAGTTTTTCCCCACACGCCAGCATTTTTTGACTCGCCCTGTATGTAAACTTAGATATATCTAGATTTAATTTCTAATGTGTGAAAAATGCTCTTCAAACAGTTGTTTTTAATTTTCTCCTGTTTTGTCCAATACAGGGTGAGGAATTTACCTAGAGACAACTGAATATCTTTGAAACTAAGCATTGTACGAAAAAATGTCCAAAATCAAAAGTGAATTATTTCGCCGGGGAAATTCATTAGTTAACCCCCCCCCTTATGAGGGGGGGCAGTGGAGACGGGGTAACTTTGAAATCTTAAATAGGAACCTCTATTTTTAATGGTATATTCAGATTGCAAACAATATTCAAGAAATGTTTTATTCTAGGTGTTTTATCAATTGATCTAACCGTATAGGAGAGAGAGGCTCTGAAAGTGTGGAACTTTTAAAGTTTTGAACCCAATTTTATCGATGAAGACTAAGAGAATGAGTCCGCAGACCTTCCTATTCTATTTTTTGATGGTCTTTAAGAATCCGAAGTCAGAATGTTAAAAATTCAAAATTTTTTAGTGCACAAGTAAACTTTTGGGGGCAACAGTCCTATGAAGACAGTCTATGCGTGTGTATTGAAAAATATTGGATATTTGAAATTCTGACTTCGGATTCTTAAAGGGCATTAAAAAGTAGAATAGGAATGTCTGTAAGACCCACTCTCTAGCTCTGTCTTCATCGATAAAATTGGGTTCAAAACTTTAAAAGTCCCACACTTTCAATTGAAAAAACACCAAGAATAAAACATTTCTCGAATATTGTGTAAATCTGAATATACTATTAAAAATAGGGGTGTCTATTTAAGATTTCAAAGTTACCCCCTCCCCCGAGCCTCCCTCACAAGGGGGGGGGGGTAATTTTTTAACTAATGAATTTCCCCCGCGAAATAATTCACTTTTGATTTTGGACATTTTTTTCGTACAATGCTTAATTTTCGACATATTCAGTTGTCTCAAGATAAATGCCTCACCCTGTATAATGTCGATCACACGAGGAGTATATGCCAGATTTTAATTCCCGGAGGATTTGTATTTTGTAATGCCAACTAGTTTCTTAATACTAAGACTTGCTTTATACACTATATGTTGGTTATAATTTGTAATGTACAAAGTACATGTCACCTAGTTTAATGTTATATTGGTTATACAAGATGACCAAGCAATTGAAATTTTATTTTTTAATTATAATTTTATAATTGCAATTTCATTTCTTATCTCGTATATACAGGGTGTCTCACCTAAAGTGAACCAATAGTAGCTAACTTCTAAAATACAATTCTGACAGTACTTTCAATGGGAGAATCATTTTGTGAGGGTTTTTATGTGTATTCCATTTCAAAAAAATCAACGCCATTTTCGATTACAGAAGTCGACTTTGAAATGTGCTATGGAAATCCCTATTTTAATGGTATTTTTAAGACTGCACACAACAATTGGGAAATGTTTTATTTTTGGTGTTTTTATAATTGATCCAACAGTACAGAGAGGGTGGGTCTTAAGAGACATTCATATTCTACCTTTTGATGTTCTTTAAGAATCCGAAGTCAGAATTTCAAAAATCCAAAGTTTTTTAGTACACCAGAGCCGGTGCCTCTATCTCCTAAACGGTTGGATCAATTGAAAAAACAAGAATAAAATATTTCTCAAATGTTCTGTATAATCTGAAATATCAGGTTGTCCGGAAAGTTTTTTCGAGATAGTACTCCCCATCCAACGTTTTGGGAGCTTTTAGATTCCCTCCGCGAAGAATCCTAGGTCCCTGGACCCTAGGAACAAATCGACCTCTTTTTTTGCACTCTTCTGCACTTTTAAAAATTTCACCCCGAAGATGGAGTTACAGGTGGGAGAAAAGGTGGTAGTCGGAGGGTGCTAGGTCAGGGCTATATGGGGGGGGGAGCCATGATATCCCATTCGAGCTCATGGAAGGTCCTGGAGGTGGCGGTGCTAGTGTGCGGGCGAGCGTTGTCTTGATGGTACAGAACCGGCTTTCTTCTGAACTCCTTTCGGCGATTGGTCTTGATGGGTTGTTGAACAACACGCGAGATACAGAATTGTTTGCGCACGCGTCGAGAATCTGGAAGAAAATTTCCGGACAACCTGATATCATTAAAAATAGGGGTTTCCATTGCACATTTCAAAGCTGACTTCCTTATTCGAAATGCCGTCGTTTTTTGTTTGTTTTTTTTTTTTGGAAATGGAATACACATAAAAACCCCCGACATAAAAGAACAATAATTCTTCCATGGAAAGTACTATGGAATTGTATTTTAAAAGTTAGCTATTGGTTCACTTTAGATGAGAGAAACCATGTATATATTTTCTTATTGTTTACAAAATGTGTTGTGTTGTATATTTTCTGATTGTTGATGAATGTGCTCATGAATCATTTCTTTTATTTGTATCACAAGACGTCTAGATCATTTTTGTTGGAGACAAGGAGAGAGAAGAGCGGATTCCTTATTTTCCTCGGACTTCGCTGGTTGTATTGGAATGGTCAGTTCATACGAGGGTTGTTCAAGAATTTTTGCCTCCATGGCTGTAATTTTTTTATTTGTTAACCGATTTTCAAAATTCCTTTTGTATCTGATACTTACATTTGTCCTCCATGTAATATACTATTCACTTTTTGCCATAGTCCCCATTCCTTTCCACGCATTGCGTGACTAGTCGGATGAACCCGTCGGAGAAGAATTCTGGGATTGTTGTCGACACCAGGATTGAATAGCAGCTTTGGAACCTCTTCTGAAGCTCGATAACGCCCGCCCGCCCGGACACGATCTCTACACATAAAAAGGTGTTGCATTGCCTACATTTCAAAGATGAAAGACTTGGTACTTTGCGACTTTCACTACTTCCCAAAGAAGAAAGAGCACCTGAAGGGGCCATCTGATGTCGAGGTGAAAGATGCCATTCAATCCTCGTGTCGACAGATCCCCGGAATTCCTCTCCGACTAGTCACGCGTTGGCGCAATGCTTGGAAAGGGATGGGGACTATGTCGAAAAGTGAATAGTGCGTTACATAGAGGACAAATGTAAGTATAAGTTACAAAAAAATTTTTAAAAATCGGTTAACAAATAAATTACAGCCAAGGAGGCAAAAATTCTTGAACAATCCTCGTACAACATAAAGGGAAGCTGAATTGAGAAGTGTTAACTCCTTACTCAGATGAATACGGGAAAGGGGGCTTAGAAACACCCTCAAAAGTTCTAGTCTATCTGACGCTCTAATGATGCAGAAATCGGATATGGGTGAAAGACAAGTGAGCTATTTGGAATGCTCATGATGTAGCCTTATATTCTCCATAACGCTTAGCATCAATTTTGTCTCAATGAACCTATGATCTGATGTCATTTTGTGACCACAAGAAACACTGGGGAGTCTTAATTTATCTTAACTGTTTAAGGCGACTCAAAAGAGGACTTTAGCTAGATACTCTAGTGTAAAAATCTTGGAATGAGACCGGTCATTGTGCCAGGATTGCTCTACCGTTGATGTGTGGCAAAGTCTAGCACTGTCCAAACAAGGTGTTTGCGTTGAACCTACTAGAGCCACCTTTTCGATTTTTTCAAAATTGCTTTTCTGTTGGATGACAAGTGGGCCTGATCTTGTTCCACTCTGGTGTATCATTCCGCTGATGATACTGAGGTCATGCATATAGATCATCCTTGAAATACAAGAGGTTGAACTGTGATTCATCTATTGCAAGGATGAAGCTCTATATTGAAATTGTAATGTACTGAACAAACTCTCGTACAACGCATTGTATTTAAATTCTTGGACTATTAGGTCTAAGTAACTGTAAGATAGGAGAATTTGGAGCAAGTAGTATTGTTGAGTCAATCAGGGCATAAGAAAAATAAATCCTTAACGAGTTTTGAAAGGGTTATTTCCTACAAGCTCCAAACATCACTATGTTCCATCTGTTTTTTTATAACGCAGTAGCATCCGAGTTTACTGTGTAGGGTGTTGCATCAGTTAGAAGAGTAATGCAATTGATGCATGGCATGAATTTAGAATGGTATAAGAATGGTTAACTATTACCATGGTATTAGAAAAACAAATGTATAATTTCAGCTCTAAATAAAAAAAATCGAGATTTTTAGGGAAAACACTCGTTTCCTATTTAGTGGAGAGGTTGATTGTTTAACTAAAATAAACTAATAATCTTCCATTTTTCAGAATAACCTTCGAAGTGTTTACAAGATTTTGAAACCATACCAAGCTTCGGTGTTTGCTGTTTTCAGGGAGTCTACGCTGTCAAACCGTTGGTTATCTTCATAGACTTTTCGCACAATTCTCTCCCACAGGTTCTCAACTGGATTAAAATCCGGACTCCTTGGTGGCGACATTAACAGACCTTGGTGCTTTTTTGAATGCTAGCCACTGTTTTGTGGCAGTGGAACAATGACAGGGTGCCTCTCCATATCATAACAGAACCCCCACCGTAAATTCTGGCTGATTAACCTTTTGTTTCTACGAATATCATGCCAGTAACATTGTAACCGCCGGGTCCATCCAGATTGAACCTTTTTTTCTTCCGTAAACAGCACCTCCATCCATTCATCAACCCGCATGTGATCCTTGGCCCGCTGTAGAGGTTCTTCTCTATGCAAAGCTGTTAAAGGTGGTTTAGAGATTTTTTGGTATATTTCATGTTCTCGGAAGATGCTAGCACTTTCCAAACAGCTTTTGCGTTTCACGGGAAGAGCCAAATCCGTGGCATTTTTGGTTAGTGTTCTGCTCGACTTGCCTCCAGGATGATCAGTCATTTGTTACGGAGCGCCAACTTAGGCTTTAGTTCACGCTTCTTTGTTGCTGAACTTGAATTGCCTGCTTTCAAAAACAGGCCAATGGTACCTTTTGGTCTGTTGAGAAAGGCAAAAATTTTACGAATCGACTTGCAATTTAGACATTCTCTTAATGCAGGACTTTTGCCTGTCTGCAGCGGACAGCTTATATCTTAATATCATTTTTGTGATCTTGTAGTTTTCTATCAAGCAGTAGATGTACATTCTCCCTCATAGCTTAATGAAACCAACCTTTGACTTCTGATAGTTTTGTTCACGTTGAAGTACCTGTCCGCTAAATAGGAAACTGACTATTTATTAAACTTGTGGAAAGTGGTTCGACCTTGTTCTTTTACATGCGTAAGTATCCAGTGTTGTTGAACTTTTACTGTTTAATTTCACTGGCACAAGTGTGATTTTTTTTAATTTTTTATGTTCCTGTTTTTTTATATTTGTAGTTACTTTATATAAATTTTTATCGTCATACATTCATTTCTGATAATCAAAATAATGATACACGATATGATTGCAGCCATGATTTCATTTCTTTACAAACCATTCCCGCACGTACCTAGATTTGTAACGAGGAAAATTGTAGTATTGGTACGGGAAATGTCCAATCCCAAAATGTTACCATGCTCTTGGTAGTAAGGAATTCTCAAAAATGTCAAGGTAAGTTGCAGACTTCATAGTTCTGCAACTGGAACAAGTTGGCCTATTCCAAACCATTAAGCCGGCTCAGTAGCAGAGAGCGCTAGAGTGTAGCTTTCTAGTTTTCGAATCCGTCAGGTCGAGGTTTCGATACCACTTTGGGCATGGATGTTTGCATTTGGCCCTGAAATGAGAGAAGATAAATTGTCGTTCAGAGAGAAGATGATAATGAACTGAATATATTCTTCAAATATATTATAATTACAAAGGAGAAAAGAGAAAAAAAATTCGCGACCTGGACTCGAACCTTTGTCATATGTTTGAAGAATATCTTCAGTTCATTATTATCTTCTGAGTTGAATTTTCATCAATTTATTTGATGGTTTGAGCGTAAGGAGGATTCCCGACCTTCGAGTCGGAGGCTTGCTCTGCCGGTTCAGCTAATTAGTGACTTCAGGGAAGTTCATCTAGACATATTGTAACAGCTTGGCGGTTCATTGTCCGCGGTAACTCAATTGATATGAGCGGCGTCACCGAACTTAACAGTGCCCATTTCATTTTCAGGCAGGAAGAGTTTTCAAGCATCTTCCAGACCCAAACTCGAACCATCAAACGGACTCGCCAGATTATGCACTACGATCCTTCACCCTACAAGATATTTTTCGTGGTCTAGTGAACTTTATACTATTCTTAACTTCGCTTCTCATTGATTCTGCTGATGTGGGCCTTTATAAGGAGCAGCACGGACACAAACAATAAATTAGTTATTGCACTGGCGGTACTTAAAGTGTCATTTCGCAAATCCTGTAGCAACTGTTTCAGCTGAAGACTTCCCATTGCACAGGAGACATAATGGTATCACGTTGAAACTCAATGTATGAATCCGGTATGGACTGTTTTAAATTACCTTATAGATAATAGACATGTGAATTAACAGTTAAGTTTTCAGGAGTGTCCAGAAACATTTGATCATATAGTGTATGGTTTCATTTTATTGAGGATGGTATGTTTAAGGAAAATCTTCACAGCATACACTGTTAAGAGATAAAATTAGTTCCCATGTCCCGTGGCACACCACTTCAGCTGATGGGATCGTAAGCAGAATGAGAGAAAAGATTCCAAGGAAGATTCATAACAAGCCTTCTTCCGTCGATCAATGGTACGCGAAACGTCTAGATGGAAGAAGTACGTATGTGTGTATGCACACTAGGAGTCTAGTTTAAGGTTGACTAGGCAAACGTTTCCATATCTTACTATTATAATACTCTACCACAATACTTTTTCAATGCCCCTTATATCATGTGGATCGAGGAGTCTACGTTCACACTGCTCCTCACAACAAATACGCTTAAGTTTCAGAATGATGCCTAAAGGTTTATGACACGGTAAAAGATTACCCTTCTGTCGACGCCAAGGGACTACGCCCTACACAAAAAACAACGCTCGCATTATGTCTCATTCTTGACCTACCAACGAGGAACTAGTTTCCTCGGGATGGTAGTGTTTTCCTTCGTTCATCCTGTAGACAAAGTAGAGGAAGTTAATATTGGAAAGTGAACAGTGAGAGGCGAGAAAGTGAAGACACCATTTGAAGTGAATGAGCAGAGTAGGGTAAAAAGTATCTCCAGACGCTTGAATAAGGTAAGAAAAGTCTTTGGAGTCTAAGCACCATTGATGTTACCATTTGATAAAGTTGATATTTAGAGTTAAGTTAATTTAAGAGAATTTTAACTTGAAAGGGAAGGTGGGGGAAGGGGGAATTCGAAAGAAAAGTGACAAAAGTCTACATTAACTTTGGGAAGGGGGTATCAACGTATAAACGTTCGCGTATATATTTCTAAAAATTGCCTCTGCTTATGCACGTGGATATGGCTTTATGGAAAGATATTCTCCTTTAAGGGAGGGGAGTATTCGTACACTACATGATCAAAGGAGTTGGGACACCCCTGTGAACACCTACTGTAATTTTGGGACTGGACTGGTCCGCTCATCAAAATGGACAAAAACCTCAATGCTGATGGTTACAGAACCATTCTGGATAATGGGGCACTTCCAGTGCTGTGGGAACACTTCGCTGACGGGCCGTTCCTCTTCCAGCACGACAATGCGCCTTGCAACAAAGTAAGATCCATATCTGACTGGTTTGACGAGATGCGGGTTGAACTGCATCCTGCGTCCTGCCCAGTGTCCTGATCTCAACCCCACCGAACATCTTTGGGACGAATTGGAACGACGTGTGAGATCCAGGATGGTTCGCCCTACATCTGTCCAGGAACTGACCACGACACTCCTCGAGGAATGGAGATTAATACCTGTGGACACATACCGTAAACTTGTGGACAGTGTGCCATGTAGGGTGGAGGCAGTGATAGCAGCTCGGGGTGGCCCTACACACTACTGATTGAAGCTTTTTGCGGCTTTACGGTAGAGCAACAGGTGTCCCAACTCCTTTGATCCTGTAGTGTATATATTGCTGTGTTCATTTAGGGGAGGGAGTTTTGTAATATTGCAGTGTCACAAAGGGGGGGGGGGGGAGAGCTTGAGTTGTCATTGATATCAAAATGATATTCATGCAATAAATGCATTTCAGTTATTTCAAACTTCATTGACTGGTATTTCTATTTTAACATGTCTCTTCTAATACTCTTGACTCAGTACTCGATACTTTTGTTCAGTATCGAATATGGTATCGAGTGGAGTATCGTGTACTAGACAGTATCGGCCCAACAGAGGTAAGTCTCCATACAAATCAATGATTTATTTTCTATTTCTTTTGTACCTAGTTTTTTTCATCGTTATGTCGTTTATTTTCATCTCTAGTAGCTAACAGTAACGGGGATTGGAAGCGAAAGCTTTCCCCGCCGAGGAGCATCATGGGAGCTCTGAGGCGGGAAAATTAAAAGCAAAGGTTACGTTTCGGGAGCACCGTAGCCAAATCAAAGAAAGGCACGATTGGAGCATAAAAGAAACTCCCGTACAGCCTGTTTCACCACAGATCAAGAGGTGTCTGGAACCCCCACACGCCACGGTGATAGATGGTATCTACTGGAAGAGCTGAGGGGCGAGTCATGTAAGCATGAACATTATTTAAATTCTCTATGTGAAGTTAAGCTGAATCATTTAAAAGTAAAGCATTTGTCTACACATCGAACAGATTCGTGTACTTCTATTATATCCGTTGAACCAAGTCTTAACATTAAAGAAGAAAACATAGAAACTAAAGCTCTCGCTCCATTTGAAGCTCTAGCTATTAGCAATATTGCTTTTATTCCAAACTCTTCATCAGCTAAATGTGACTATCCTAATGATTGATTTATTTCATTTCTCTATTGATGCGGTTAATTCGACTCCGATTCCAACCCTACAAGCGAATGGGATGCAACCACAACAGCGAAGAGAGGATTCATGAAAGCACCAAGGTTCATTTCATTTGGTAAAATACTTACATAATTCCTTGACTATGGACTCTTTGCGGAAACTAGCCCTAACAATAATTAATGCAAACGGTAATTGTCGGAAAGAATTAGTTTAATTATTCCTGGAGCTCCATTTCACTTATTCCTTGCCAACTAAAGTGATTGGAGTATTTCCCTTCTCTATAGACGCTTGTATTACGGAAAGAGTAGAAGGACTGAGATTCTTGTCCTTTCAAAACAGCCTGCTCAGTGCGCTCTCCATTGAGACAGGAGGAGACGCATCTCGGGACTGCATTCACGAGTGATGGGCGGCAGGATAGATAATTGGATGCTCGGATCGGTGTAGCAAGCTGTGTCAGATGCGAAATTGTGGCAATCCGTGGTAACGTAACGTGAGCTGGGAAACAAAGCCAGGCTCTGTTTTCAAATCTTTATCCCCATTCTCGCTTGGTAAAAGACAGAAAGAGTGCGATCGCAGGTAAAAGCAGCCGAAATGAGATGTTACCTACTAGATAGTTTACAACAGCACAATAAGGGAGTCTTTAGGTGTTGAGCCGCTACTTCTCCGCATTGAGAGGTCTCAAGTCCGTTGCATTGTATGGACACATGATATGGATGCCGCAAATTGGTCTTTCTAGGAATTTGCTATTTTCCATACTTTTGTAAGAGACCAAGGGATCGGCCTAGAGCCAGGTGACTAGTCTACATGGAGAATCTGGGCTCGAGTCACATGGGTATTACCATTGAGGACATGCGCCTGATGGCGGACGATCACGAGCGCTGGAGATATCCATAGGGCTGCTGCCCCCGCGACCCTACTGATGTGGGTTTGAAAAGTAGTAGTAGTAGGAGGAGGAATTGATATTGAAACCTCTGATTATCATCTGTTCTTAAGCAATGGAAGAATGGAGCTACTTATTGGTTTCACAATGTCCGTCTATCTGTCCCCTTCATAATTTCCGCATTTTTTGAGGCAGAAGGTTGAAATTCGGAATGCGGCTTACAATAGGCATGTGCATCTTCACTATTTAGTTTGGTTTTTGATTGCCCCACTGGAGTCCGAATTTCGGAGGTGGGAGTTAGAGGGAACCAAAAGGTGTACGTGTATTTAGTTATGTAAAGGACTGAAATCTTCCTTCTAGGCAAGATCTACCTTACTGTGAAGATTGGGCCAAATTGTCCCAGTGGGGTCGGAGTTGTGGGAATGGCAGCCAATTGGCCTATACTTGTATCAGTCAATTGGAAATGATGAGAAACAAAAGAAGAGGGAGCTCTTAACAATTTTCTAAATATTATATACGAGAAAATCAATTTCTCGTTTAAAAAAATTGGGGGTTTAAAATAGTGCAGATAAAAGGGTAAAAATAGATGATCTCAGAGCTTCCGCTACTTTCCTATACCTTCCTCGGGAGGATTAATTTCTTGTTCAAGTTATTAATTGCATATTGTCTGGATTGTTTGAATTTCATTTAACATTAGTGTATATCCATGTTGATATGGTATTTATTACATCGTTTTACCATTTTGTGTTTTAGTGAGCGACGTCACGTGCCTTTGAGAATTCATCGTAAACAGCACAAAGTGAAGTGGTTCATTCTTCAATCTTAGAGCGACCTCAGGATAGGCCAGCCATCTTGAGTTCAATTGGATTCTTCAAATCTGCTAAATTCTTGGTCTATGTTGCGAAGGTCACGCCTCACTTAGTGTAACTGCTGCTTTAATTTTTATTTTTATCAAACTGTATTCTTGGTATAAAGGAAGAAACTCTTGTCAACAATAGAAAATGTTTAATCTACTGTAATCATCTTTCTGTGTAATACAGTAGAGGAAAAACAAGCAAAGTTCTTTTATAATGTACAATAGCCAATCGGAGATATGCAAAATAAGGATTAGGTCCAATCATCTGGGAGCTAATCAGAGAAATTAACCACTAACGGAACGACTAATAACGGATTATAACAAAAACCAATAACGTACAAATTAAATAAAAGTAAAAATAACAAATAACAAAATTTTTGAGGGAAACAAAAGAATTTTTCTAAAAACTAAGAGGACTGAAGTTTTGTAATCAAATCATTGAGATAGGAATCTCCCAACGGGCCGTTATCCGAATTAAGTATAAATCTAGCATCCTTTTTCTTTATTTCCAACGTCTCAAAAGGATCCAATAGATATTCCTTGTTGACCCTTTTCAATAATCTGACGTTATCCTTGGAAATGTTATGGCCTGTCTCCAAAAGATGTTTTGCCACCGCCGAATTTTCTGAACGTCCAAATTTTGCTTGGGCCAAATGCTCTTTAAATCTGGTTCCAATATTCCTTTTAGTTTTCCCTCGATATACCATCTCACAATTGTCACAGGGATCTCGTAAATCTCGTGAATACTCAAAAGATACATCCTGGACCGGGCTTATAAAATTCCAAATACTCTAAAACTTCTATTGGGTAACCACAAAGATAAAACCCCTCCATTGTTAAAGTTTGGAATTTACGAGATCCCCTGTGACAATTGTGAGATGGTATATCGAGGGGAAACTAAAGGGAATATTGGAACAAGATTTCAAGAGCATTTGGCCCACGCAAAATATGGACGTTCAGAAAATTCGGCGGTGGCGAAACATCTTTGGAGACAGGCCACAACATTTCCCAGGATAACGTCAGATTATTGAAAAGGGCCAACCAGGAATATCAGTTGGAGTCTTTTGAGTCGTTGGAGATAAAGAAAAAGGTCGCAAGATTTTTACTTAATTCGGATAACGGACCGTTGGGAGAATCTCGTCTCTTTGATTACAAAATTTCTGTCCTCTTAGTTTTAGAAAAGCTTTGTTTCCCTCAAGATTTTTATTTTTTATTTTTATTTTGTACGTTATTACCTTTAGTTATAATCTGTGGGTCGTTCCGTTAGTGGTTAGTTTCTCTGATTCACTTTATCTACTCGATAAAGGGCAGGGGATGAGATTTTTTTACCGGGTTTTTTGCTAAACCCACATTTTACATGATGCTCTACAACTTTCTAAATAACACATGAGGTCTAACAACTACCCCTACAAAATTAAAATTTTCAAAATTTACCCCTTCACCCCCAGGGACGCGAAATGTTTTTATTCTGAATTAGGGGACATTAAAATCAAATAATCAATATTAATTTTCCCCCAATCTGTTCCCCTTAAATCGTTATTTGGACCTAAAGACGGGACACCAATTATGAAACACCCTGTATAGTTACATAGCCAATAGAAATTAAGAATAAGTTTTCCTTTTATAATTACATAGCCAGCTCAGGAAAGTTATGGAAACTATTAACCAAGCCCCACCAACGGGAAAAATTATTTGATGACGCTTACTAGACGTTACCAATCAGAGGTCCATGGGGCCTCTATCTAGGTTCATGAGCTGATTTGTCGACCTGCGAGCTATTTCCAGTGACTCTAAGAAATTCAAGTGTCTTTTATCCTTCACACAATGCAGGATTTTGTAACTTTTCGGGTCTATATCTTGTCCACACTCCAGAATGTGCTGGGCAAATCCTGAGCTACCGGGTTTTCCATTTTGGACATATTTGATGTGTTCCTTAATCCGGGTGGAAAATTTTCTTAGCCTGTCCTACGTAACTGCGAGAGCACGAGCCACAATTGAGTTGGTATATTCCTGACTGATCCTTAGCTGGAATTTTGTCCTTTACCGAACCGAGTAATCTTCTCAACGTGTGTCCACTTTTGTAGGCGACGTTTAGACCGAACTTCTATTTTCTCCAATACTTTTACTAAGCTTTATTATACGGAAGGACGAAAAATTCTTTGCCATTTTCTTTTGTCGAGGTCAGAGTCGTGTTTTCTGTTATCTTCAGTTTTCTAATTTCTTTTCTAATTAATGGGTCGATGACTTCAGGAAAACGAACGAATGAATAAAAATCTTTGTGGAAAAGCGGACTCTTTGTGTTGTAAGGAATTGGCATCCACAGTACATAAGGTAATGAATTGTTTCTATATTATAAGAGACCTTTGCTTGTTTCTTCTACTGTATTACACTGAAAGATGATCACAGGGTGATCGAAATACGTATATGTACATTAAACATTTTCTATTGTGAACAAGAGTTTCTTCCTTTTTACCACGATTTTTATCCATAGTTCTTGGTTAGTTTCCAAACTGTATTCCGAGAGGGCTAGGGCGTAGGCTTTCTAGTACTCGAGTCTGCCTGGTCGTGGGTTCGAATCCTGCCGTGGGCATGGATGTTTTTGTTTGTCCCGGGCTGCGTACTGTTATAACTTGCGTAAAAGGCAGGAGCATTAGCGACGCGAGTACTCGGCGCGTTGCCGTGTGAATGCTTACGAAGCTAAGTGTAAGTTCCTGTTTAGTGATTAATGATTTCAATGCTTTAAGTAAACTAGTTTTTAGAGTTATTGTGACTTTTATTCTATGCCTCTGACTCATGCTTGTTATACTTTTTAGCATCGATCTCGTTGAAGATGCCCAACAAACAAGTGCTTGAAGACGTTGTGCAACTTTGTTTCTAATTTGTGATATTTTCACCAGTCAAAAATGATTATAAGTTATTTTTGTTGTGAAAAAATAAATTTGTTAAAGTTGTTAATCCTGTCTACCCTCACTCTTAATTTTTACATGGCACATGGAATGTTTGATAACCACCAACGGTCATTAGTTCTTTTATCCAGATCCGTTAATTGTATTTAGCCAATAGAATACCTAGGTTCTTCGCCTGATTTTGCATGTCACAATTCACTGAAAGTCATTTTTCCACTGTTCATTCTCCATTGTTTACCACTGCAAATACGCGTTGTAAAAATTTTTATTTTAAATTATATTTTAATTATGACTTAAATTATATTAACTAGGGAACTATACAAACCTGTACCTCAGTTTCACACCAAATTGAAATATGTTACTCACTTAAAGCTACTACTGATGCTTGCAAAATAAGAAATTGCGGTTTATTTTGAATATCGCGATTTCTTCTTTTGCAAGCATCAATTGTAGATTTAGGCGAGTATCCTATTTCAATTTGGTGTGAAACTGAGCTACAGATTTGTATGTTTCCCTAGTAAGTCAATAAGCTTGACCGTCACTCAATTACTGGTCACTCAAATCGGTTATTTTTAAAACTACGAAATTATGATATCACTGAGAGCATTGATGTCACAAAATATTCAGTTCATTTATGTTTCATATTAGAGTGTAGCTTGAAAGAAGCCAAAAAATTATAAATTATTCATATAATTAGCCTTAAATAAAATAAAATCTAACCCCGTTACAACAAATCACAAAAAAATTAACACTTTTGAGCATAGGTAAATTTTCCTGGACAAACGTTTGACAAATCTTTCAGACTGGAGGTCTCGGCTGGGAAGATCGGTCTTCCGAGATTTTTATTTTGAATGAACTTAACAGGAACGCCATAATTCTTTTGAATTTCAATTATGCGGTTCAACTCTTATTTTACCACATTACGTTCTACACACCCATTTATCTAAATCCGTTACAGATGCCGGTTCCGAAATCTTTTATACAGGGTGTTTTTGAATTGAGTACAGATTTTTTGGGAGATGATAGAAGAGGTCCTTAGAAGTATTTTTTGTCATATGAACATGGGGTCCCCGCAGCTCCGTTTACTTACAATACTGCATTGAACAATCAAATGACACCGGGACGCAGTGTGCGTTGGTAGGCCTAGATTATTTTATTTTTAACAATTAACACAAGCAATCTACTGTAATAACTTTTAAAGTAATTGTTTTTCAAAGAAATTTCAAGGTGCACGTGCTTGTTTGTTGAAAAGTCTAAAGGCAAACTTTGTCAAGGAGATTCCATGGTATCCAACCCCTGTGTAAAATACGATTAGTCCATATGTAAATGAACTAATCGCATTCTGGGAAAGCAGTAGGTAAAGATTTGTTTTAAAAAGTTCACTTGATGTACTTTTTACATGTGTAAAGTTAAACAAACAGTATGAATCGTTTTACATGGAATGATTATGCAGACATGCATCTGTGTCTCGGTGCTGCTGGTACCATGGATGGTGCAAGGCGTTTGTATGCTGAACGTTATCCCAACAGAATTCTTCTCAATTGTATGGTCCCCGGCGTGCTTTCGCGGAATGGTTTATGCAGCAACAGAATAGGATTCCAGACTTTCCTTCCATGGTTTTGTGGACAGATGAGGCAACATATACGCGAGAGGGAATGTTCAATAGCTACAATAGTCATGTGGTCTCATGTCAATATTTGGGCTGGCATGATTCACAATGTCCTGATTGGGCCATATCTCCTACCATGCCGTCTTAACGGGCAAACATACCTTGGTTTCCTGAAGGAGGAGCTCCCTGGTCTTCTTGAAGATGTTCCACTAATGACCAGACATTTGATGTGGTTTCAACAGGACGGCGCACCTTCGCATTACACAAGAGCAGTTAGAGATTACCTAAATGAGACATATCCTGGTCGTTGGATTGGTCGTGGCGGACCAGTTGCTTGGCCACCGAGATCGCCAGATCTCACACAGATGGATTTTTTTATGGGGAAGCATAAAATCAATGGTGTACTCCAAACGCGTAGATACCGAAGAAGAATTGGCGGCTCGTGTTGTGGCGGCAGCAGGTGACATCAGCGACCGTGCAAATCAACTGTTTCCACGCGTACATCAATCCATCATAAGGCGTTGCGAATTGTGCTATGAAGCAAATGGCGGTCATTTCGAACAATTACTGTAAAAGTCATACTGTAGATTGCTTGTGTTAATTGTTAAAAATAAAATAATCTAGGCCTACCAACGCACACAGCGTCCCGGTGTCATTTGATTGTTCAATGCAGTATTGTAAGTAAACGGAGCTGCGGGGACCCCATGTTCATATGACAAAAAATACTTCTAAGGACCTCTTCTATCATCTCCCAAAAAATCTGTACTCAATTCAAAAATACCCTGTATAGGCTTTCCATAAATCTGCAATTGATTTGCTTATTTTGTCTGAAACGTCAAATGTTTTCACTCCGATATTTCATTTGAAAATTGCTTTGCATGATAAGCGGGTAAGGGGTGTTTGTGATGCCATTACCGGCTGATCTGCCATTACCTGGCTCGTATCACCGATCTTTTGCTCATATTGACAGACATGTATCATTGATTGCAGATTTTATATCTGTAGAGTCACTAAAGGGACACATTATCGCGCACCTGTGACATGGAAGAAAGTTGATCTATGTACTTGTAAAGTTTCGTGATGACATGTTAACTAATACACCTACAATAAAATCATGAAACCGGGGTAGTCATTTGTGTACACCCTGTATTCCATCTAATTTGCCTCAACAGTTCTCCACATATTAAAAAAAATCTATCAAAAATCCAAAACATTGGATCATTTTTTTGAGTCACTGTAAAGCAGTCTACACACGAGCAATTATAACTGACAGTTCTGTCTGAAACTTGGAATTGTTCAATTTTTTTTATACTTCCAGTTTTTACAAATGCACAACAATTGAACTGTTAGAAATAAAAAAAAATCAATTGATAAAACTGAACTGAAAAGGAACTGCCAGTTTAAATGAGCGTGTGTATGGGAGACCTGTTTGTAAGTTCCATGTTCTGTGCTTTTTTGTCCGCTATTGTAGTGAGCGAAAATCAAATAATTTTGAAGCATACCGACTCGAACAATGCTCAGCGTGAGTAACTAAGATTTTATTGCAGTTTATAAAAAGTAAACTTCTCTGTGAAGACGGATGTTGCCTACTTGAAACTGTTGGATAAGATGGAGATACAACCTGAAGAAAAACAAAGCATCTGTAAAAAATAAATATAACAATATTCATTCATCCATCCATCCATTCATTCATCACGAAATGTCCAGAATTAAGCTTATGTCCAAATTTGCCACGTAATGGAAGACTGCCTAATTTGGACCACTGCTTAAATTGGACCACTGTTATATCTGCTGAAATAATTCTCCTTTACGTCGCCAGAAGTGTGGAGGGCTTAGAATATGTTTAGTTTTACTCATTAACGAAAATTGAAAGTTATTCGCCATCAAGCAAAGCACCACGAGCTTAAAACGAAAATTTCATCAATCTGATCTACAATACTCATTTCCAAAAAAGTTGGGACAGTGCAAAATATAAAGAAAAAACAAAAAGGGATGATGTAACAAAACTTTCTCGCGAATACAAAATAGCAGATACGTTTATGAAATGACATAAATATACTGTGTGCACCAAAACATTTTGTATCGTGGCCGGGACGTTCATTTTGAATGGGGGTGTTGCAACACGTTCCAAAATAGTAGGGACATACATTGTAGAAAGCGCCGTTAGTAGTGGAACCTTCCGAATTGTTCGGGAATAATCTAGAATGATGACGTCGTACTACATTCCGTATAAATAATAGTTGCCATCCGTCGTTCAGGTAACTTATTCGGAACGATGGGTCGAGGCAAGCCAGTTAGCGAAGATCTTCGTGTTTGAATCATTCAAGAATTCACAAACAACGTTTCTCAGCGTGCAATAGCCAGAAGATTTAACCTGTCATCATCTACAGTACATAATATTATCAAGCGCTACCGAGATAGTGGTGAGATCACAGTTCGGAAAGGCCAAGGTAGAAAACCTATTCTGAATGCTCGAGCTCTTCGGATCCTCCGACGTCACTGCGTCACGCATAGGAATGCTGCGATTATGGACATAGTCACGTGGGCCCGCGATTTCTTCGGGAAGCCATTATCGTTGAATACTGTACGCCGGTGCATCCACAAATGCAAACTTAAGTTATACTGTGCACAACGGAAGCCATACATCAACAAACGACAGCAACGTCGCCGTCTGATATGGGCTCGAGCCCATCGCAATTGGTCCCAAGCACGCTGGAAGAACATATTGTGGTCCGATGAATCAACCTTTACGATTGTTTACGGAAATAATGGACGCCGTACACTCCGGACCAAAGACGAAAAGGATATTCCCGCGTGCTACAGGCGTTCGGTACAGAAACCACCGTTTGTCATGGTCTGGGGCTGTATTAGTGGCCATGGAATGGGAGACTTGCACATCTGCAATGACACCGTCGATGCTGAAGCGTATATACAGATCCTGGAACAAGCTATGGTGCCATCTAAGAGGCGCCTGTTTGGACGACGTCAGTGTATATTTCAACAAGACAACGCCAGACCGCATGCAGCGCGCATAACTTCTGCATGGCTACGTCGGCAGCGCATTCGTATGTTGGATTGGCCCCCCTTGCAGCCCGGATCTGTCGCCTATAGAAAACGTTTGGCGTATTATTAAACGAAAACTACGACAGCGACGACCCCGGACAGTTGAACAGCTGAAAACCTATATCCAACAGGAATGGGACAGAATTCCGGTTACGGTGTTAGTAAGATTGGTGTCATCGATGCCCAGAAGATTACAGTGTGTCATCAAGAGAAGAGGTGACGCCACACCGTGGTAAACGCCGTGCTGTCCCAACGTTTTTGGGAGTGTGTTGCACGTGCCAAACAGGAAAACCACCTGTATCTTTCTTTAAGCATATAAGATATGTGATCCCATGCCTAATTTATCGTTTATGTATTGTAATGCGTTGAAATAAACGGCAATACAATAATCCAAACAAATGTGTTGGAGTTCTTCTTATATGTTGCACTGTCCCAACTTTTTTGGAAATGAGTATTGTAATTTTTACACCTAATTGAACGATTGATAGATTGGACCATAATTTATTGCGGTAAGTTATCTTTAGTAATATCAAATCTGCCATTAAGAAATGCTGTTTTAAAATGAAAGTTAATCACTATCGATCCATACCTGCATACTGTTAAGCAATACTGTTAAGTGAAGGGCTTGCTTAATTTGGACTATGCATGCATGCCTATATTGAACCAGTGATCCAATTTAAGCAAATTAAAGGATCTGATGTGAATGAATTTTTCTTTTATGCAGGAATGTCAAAAAGAGGAAAGTATGGATTGTGGCAGGAGGAGATGATGGAAAGGGCTCACTCAGCATTCAGGAATGAAGATTTCGGGTTGAATGAAGCAACAAGGATTTCCAATGCCTTAGGAGTTCCAAAGGCCACTTTGAAGAGGCGGTTAGATGACAGATGTAGATTCTTGAATCAGTCTCTTCAGTCAAGTAGCTCACCAGAGTCATCAACTAAACATCCGTAGACTAAAAAGGAAATCAAATGCTACAAGTGCCGCGATGGTTCTGACAAGCTCACCATATAAAGCTGACTTGGAAAAGAAGTCTAGAGAGAAGTCTGCCGAACCAAAGACCAAAAAGGTCAAAACTTGCAACTATTCAGCTAACAAAAGTTATCAAGCTGATGCCCTTTGGTACCGCAAAATTTGTGATACCAGCATCATGAAGCCAATGATCCAGTGCATGAAGTACCATGTTTGAGTACACCAAAAGCGTGCAAAAGTGTCTGCCAAAAAAAAAAAATTATTGTTGCTAATGGAATTGACACATGGGAACATGGCTAAAACTTTGATCTTAATATTTATTTCCAACCTGTTTAAGTGTCTATAGAAATTTTGAATAATTAAACTTATTTTATTGGTCTTTTTCTTGATGGCCCAATTTAGAACAGAACCAAGCCAATTTAGGGGTATATACGCATAATTTGGACTTTTGGTTACCCATAATAATATAAAATGTACACAGCAGTTTGGTTCACTATAAATCTGGATGTCTTGCAAAAAAATTAGACAGTCAATATCTCAAATAGTTTTCCGGAAATCGCTATCAGTGTAAAAGTGGTCCAATATAGGCGGTCTTCCCCTATGTTTCTCTTGGGTTCTAGGTGCTCGCTAAGAGAGGATTTTTAGTTTATTTCCTTCCTTTCCATTGTATTTTATTTTTAAAATTCAGTTTACCTGAAGCTGGATGGGATTTTTGCCAGCGTTAATCAAATTGTGACATCGTTGTTTAATAAGTTTTTTTTTCTTGCGATTGTTCCGTGAAGTAGCATCAACATTGATTTCAAGACTTTCGCGCGGGAATAGAGTGTATCTTTTATTTTCTATATAGGGTGTCTCACCTAAAGTCACCAATAGCCAACTTCTAAAATACAAATCTGCAGAGTACTCACAATGGAAAAATTGTTATACATTAATGTCAGGGGTTTTTATGGTGTTTCCAATTCCAAAAACCCCTCATTTCGAATATGGAACTCAACTTTGAAATGTGCAATCGAAGCCCTTATTTTTAATGGTATTTTCAGATTGTACAAAACATTTGAGAAATCTTTTATTCTTAGTGTTTTTTCAATTGATCCAACCGTTTAGGAGATAGAGGCACTACGTGTTTGGATATAATCCATTCCTGTTTAGGAACATTCTGTTTTTTGCCTTTTCTTTAAATCCAAACACGACACTTTCACTGCCTCTATCTCCTAAACGGGTGGATCAATTGAAAAAAACACCAAAAATATAACATTTCTCAAATGTTGTGCACAATCTGAAAATATCATTAAAAATAGGGGTTTACATTGCGCATTTCAAGCTGACTTCCATATTCGAAAACGGCGTCTGTTTTTTTTTTTGTTGTTGTTGTTTTTTGGAAATAGAATGCACATAAAAACCCCTCACATAAAAGTACAATAATTCTTCCATTGAAAGTACTCTGTCAGATTTGTATTTTAGAAGTTGGCTAGTGGTTCACTTTACGTGAGACACCCTGTATACATAAATATAAAAAACTACACTTTTTTCCGTACGACGCCGGGTGCTTCAGCTAGTAAATCGATAACGGCCAAAGCGACATCCACCCAGTCCATGCTACTTTGAAGCTTCTGTCACTTGTAGCTGAATGTGTGGGGACACGATGGTATTACGAAAAAACTGAACAGTTCCAACTTTCAGACATAATTGATAGTTATATAAAAACTGCTCATGTGTAACCTGCTTAACATTGCTGTAAAAAATTTTTAGTGTTACAATAGTATTGTTGAAATAAAAAAATTCGCCTTTTACTAAAGCCACAAATTACCGCTATCGTTTCGAACTGATGCCTTTTGATTGAAAACAGCATAGATGAGGGTTAAACCATAGCCTTCTAGAAAATATCAGGCCTGAACATGCCAATAATGAATTGTTGAAGCCTGAAGATTGTGACATTGAACTTCTGTAATAGCACCACTCAGTCAGCTAGATAAACAAGCCCTGACGCGAAAAAGTCACCTGACCATCTTAGTCCGAATAACAATGTGACCTTCATTGTTTCCATCTTAGATTTTAACAATGAGTATTTTGTCGTCTTTTGAAAACAGTGAAGGTTACATTGCTGTTTGGACTAAGATGATCAGGTGACTTTTTTCGAATCAGGGCCTGTTTATCTAGCTGGCCTTGAGCACTACCAAAACGATGTAACAATGTTGAGGCCTGAAATTTTCTAGCCTTTCTTCCAGCGTTTCTTGAGCACGCGTTTTTCCGTCTCTCTCTTTGTTGTCTAAAAAGTCCAATTGTTGAAAGAAACTTTGAGAGTTGTTTTGTGCAACAATTTTTTTATCTTCATTGTTTCCCCCCCTCAGAAACAATCAAATTGACAAAACAAACTATGACGTCACAAACTGTTCCACGCAAACAAAACTCCATAGAGATGCAGGAAAAATGAATTTAATTAAAACTTTTTTGTGGGATAACAATCCGAAATTGGAATAAAACTCCCCTTCCCCTAGCCCTCCATACATGGCGGCAAGGAGTATCCATAAAAAATTGGTTTCGGGATATCTCTTATAGAACCCGAGTCTATAAAGGGACAGAAAAACAGAACTTGGATTTTAGTAATAGAGGATGTGGAGAGTTGATTTATGAAAAAAATAAATTGAGCTTACGCAGAAAAATATTGATTGCAATGGGCAAACCTTTTCCCCAAAAGAATTCATTTATATAAAATCAGCGACGGTGGACTATGTCACAACAAAGAAAAAATCTAACAATGGGTTATCTAACAATGGGTTATTTTCCGATTATACAATCGGGTGGGTTCGCTTCTAGTCTGTTATAAAATTAATAACTGCTTCCAGAAAGTTCAACTTAGAATTGGCTTAAATGTTTCTTTGTTATCATATAGTGGATATTAGATACTCATTCACATAAGCATCTTATGAACCAAGACATCTAAAGTATGTTAATGTTTTGGCCTCATCCTGCGCTATACATATTGATTCATTCTTTAAATCGCTTTAGAAATGCAGGTGCGACCCAGAGATTTTACATAGGACATTAATTGCTTTAAACCTCACCTTTTTAAATCAAGGGGTGTCGGAGATAGGAAAGGTACAGATTGACATGGAAAAACCAATACGTAATTTAGGAACCGTCGAATCATCGAGGTCAAAGTGATTTCTCATCAGACACACTGTCAGTTCACGTCCTTTAATTTGGACCAGATTGGCCCATAGGGTTGGAGTTGCTAACGTTTTTTGGAATCTAGCCTGTTGGGAGGATATTGAAGAATTTCCCAATCAAATTTCTGAAACGTATTCCTCGTGATATCGTTAGTCGCTTGTTGTCGCTTAATATATTTCCAGTGAAAAATTTTCGGGCCTCCAGGAGGTTTGTGATAATGGCGTGTATGGAACCTTGTATCCACCAGCAGATGAATATCTTCCATAGTGATCCGTTCATTTTCTTCTGGGCGTGCATCGTCTTGCAGTGTCATATGTCCCTCTTATGCCACTCCTGCACACTTCAGCTTGACATGCTGTGTTCGCCGTACACAGTCGACATTTGACGATAAATTTATCGTCCTCCGACTCTCTCAGCAGTCGTAAAGCTAACCACACTTCTCATTTCTTCTTTATTCTGACGTTGGACGAGCACAAGTTTCGCTAACTTTACTTTCGGCACAACAAACAGACGACTAGTGCTTAAATGCAAATTGTCAAAGTGCTTTCCTTAGTCCCCAACAGATGTCAGTATCGTCATCAAACCACTTTTTACGATCGATTTTGTCATGATCTACAGATATAAATGGTCATCGAGCTTCCGCCATTTTCCATTGTTTAAAGAAGCTAGAGAATTTAGATCACGGTAGGTGCCGTATAAGTCGCAATGGCCCAAGTGCGATCTATGCGGCACCTAGCATGATATGAATTCCCTAAATTGGACAGGTATTTTATTTATACAGGGAGAGTCAAAAGTTCTTGGACACCTTCATAATGCAAAACCTGAAGGGAAAAAGTGAAAAGTTATGACGGCAACTAATGATAGGTAATGGGCCGCACCCTGTGGGGTGTATGTCGATCATTGCCCATCATCAGTTGCATTTTAAGTTTTCACTTTTTCCCTTCAGGTTTGCAATTGTGAAGGTTTCCAAGACTTTGGGCCATAACTATACAGGGCGAGTCAAATGTTAAGAGTGGGTTGTGTAATGCATTCACGTTGGTTTAATAATTATTTATTTAAAATTTTGCAGAATACGCTAAATTCGGCAGTGTTATGTCCTCGAATTCTGGCCCAATTCAATTCCGGCTCCATTGAAACTGAAAATGAAACTACAGTTCCTAGCTCCCGATAGGGTGGCGCTGCATACACATGCAGCGCAGTTTTTCAATGGAGTTCTAGAAACTTTAGCTTCATTTTTTAGCGGAGCTCGATGACCATCTATATCAATAGACCATGGTTTTGCGGAGGCCGCTATATTAACTTTCGATCTGCCATCACCACCGTGCAAACAGGCCGAATAGTAGAAAGCACACAAGCAAGCAGAAGTACTTAACAAAAACACTTGGTACGATTGATAAGATTTCTTCAGGTACTGGAAATAGGTGTAAATTTCCATATGTTAAAATGATATATTTAAATCAAGATTCAGATAATGAGGTTTTTTGATCGCGAACCTGGTGGTGAACAGAAAAAACAGCGCTAATGTAAAAAGGTTGATAGTAATCTGTTAAAACCGCGTCTGAGAAGAATTCGCGCAACAAACAACGAGCTGTAACTGAATTGTCAGTTGCGGAGAAACAAACTGTCGTGAACATTCACAGACGTTTGTGTAGTCATATGTACGAAAGCACCGTTGACCATGGCCTCTAGACTTTAGGAACTACTGCGCCCTGAGCATAAACATCCCTCAGAAATATTGCTCCAGCAAGACAGTGCATGTCGGAGCAACCTGTCGTACATGCCATATATGTCGGAGCACCTGGAAACAATCAAAAGTTCGGTTGCACTCTGCTCTCCCATCCTCTCTATAGTCCCGATCTAGTTCTTAATTTCCATCTTTTCGATCGACTTAAAGATGCACTGCAGGGACAAGGTTTAAAGATGAAGAGGACATGTATACCTGAACAGGGCAAGCGTTGGAACAGGGCCGTACAAATTGATGAGGATTATCTGGAAAATACTATGTGTAAAGGAAATAGTCTTTGTGTTATGATTAACTCTCATACATTAGTTTGCGAAGAAAAAAAATATGGGGCAATACTTTCTAAGGAACTCTCATATCATTACAACAGCCATGTGACAAAATGACTGTGGAACAAAATTAATGTAATGGGCTGAATGTGTGGAAATGAGTGAGTGACGAAACGATTCTGGGAATAAATGAATGTTACGATATGAATGTGACAAAATGACTGTCGAGTAGATTGAGTAACGATTTGGGAACGAAATGAATGTGACGAGTTGAATAGGAATTCCTCTGCAAGTAAGTTATAATATCTTTGATATAATCTATATTCTGCGAAAAAAGACCAGCTTTAACATGACACGAAGCAGTTCAAAAGAAAGAATGAAAGAACGCATAGGTGGGTTTCCATTGATGCCCAGGGCTCTTCGCATCGAATACCATCCTCTTCATCAATGGAGGTAAAACGACGTATCATTTGGTTCTCTTACTAAATCATCATTCTTGCCTTCGTTTTTTTATTCATGTTCCTTTCTTTCTCTCACTCGCTCACTCAGTCATTCTGCTTCTCTAGCTCTCTCTCTCTCTCTCTCTCTCCCTTTCTGTCTGCCGCTCTCTCGCTCACGCTCTCTTTCTGTCTGTCGCTCACTCTATTTCTTCTCTCTTCTATTTTTATCGTCTGGCATTCTCTCATTTCCACCCCAACCCCCTCAAGGCCTGATATCGTTGTTTAAATAGGACATTAATCACAAGTATCGTTATCTGTCAAACGAAGACGAGACAACTTTCTTCCATCCCCCACCCAACTTCGTTCGATGCAAAACTCTTATCAACGAAAGCCCAACTTATGCACATTTCAGTTCGCCCCAGAGGGCGCTCGTAGAAGAGGGAAGGAAAGGGGGATTTTGCGTGCAAAACGAGGAATACCTTCGATAGCCCAAGCAGAATAGAAGAGAAAACGAAGCAAAACTGCTCGGCCATTTCCGCCACCACCCCGATCGCAGCTTATCAGTCGTCCGGGGATAATTTTCCATGCATAAAGCCGGAGACACCACCCTTTATCCTTCCCACCCTCGTTCACGTGCCCACGGTCCTCCCTATTTCCCACCCCCACCTCCTACCCCGCCAACCAGAGCTCCCCGTCAATAGATAAGCACGATGGGAAATGAGAGTTGAAGCCAATTTCGTAGTGAGAGAAAAATTCATGATCTAAGCTGCACTCCCACCATCATAAACCATCGCAAGAACTACGAAATCAAATAGGGTGGAGGAGAAAAGAAAAAGAGAAAAAGAAAAAAAAAACCTGCAGGATGGATCCATTGATACTCATACACATTTAAACTCATGAAATGCAGCACTGGTAGATGGAATAATGAATGAACATTTATGATGACATTCCTTCTTAAAGGATTTCTTTATACTCTTATTTACGAATCTTTTCACATGGATCTAAACATCTCTCACGAAGACAGTATAAATGATTACGTCATCTTCATAAAGGATGAATTACGATTCTTAATTCACAAATTTAAAAGAAACAAACTAAAGAGCATATCATTCATCTACCTTAACAAAATCCTCATTGTTCTTTGTTTCAATTTTTTCCCACATAAATGACAGGTGTTTTAAAACAGAAATTTCAAAAGCAATCCTTTCAAATGTTACCACGTATATAACTTGGAATAGAATGCATATTATACCAAGAATAGAAAGTGTATGTATATGTGATGTCCATCCAAAGTGGATGGGCAAGTATATATAAATGATGTTAAGGCCTCTTCATTCCAAACCATCTTGAGGTTGTGAGATATCAGATGAGAAGACTTTAGGGACTACTCTCCCATTACTAAAAAATCATTTTTCCAAACATCTTATGGACATGCCTAAGTCATGAGAGAACAAGTATGCATATTGAACACTGTTGTCACCTACAACATGACAACATGGACTAATTCAAAACAGCGTCTTGGTTTCACCTACTTGCCTTCCAGTCGTTGTGATCGTGTCTCTGATAATTGTCTCGCAAGAGAATTATCGGAGTTCGAATATGACATGATAGTGGGTGTCCGATTGGCATGCCGTTTCCGAGGTTGTTCAGGAATTCAAGATTCTGCTATCCACAGTGTTCTGTGTGTAAAAGCAATATCTTCTAGAAGGCATTACCATCCACAATGGACCAAGTAACGGTCGACCACGACTGCTCTCCGACCCTGACCACTGGCATCTGGCTAGAATCATCCATTCTAATTGAAAGCACATGAAATCTTTGCCGCATTCAATGTAGCCCCTTCCAGACCATTATTAAGTACCGAAAAGTGCTTTATGCTATCAGTGTGGGGAAGCGTGTCTGTCGGTCCGTCTGTCTGTCTGTACCTCAAACTCCTCCGAGGCTATGAAAGATTTTCAAAATCTGTTTTCGTCAGTCGATGAATATGGTTCATGGTACGAACAAGTTACAAATATTATCTAAATCGGTTCATTGGCACGTGCACAAATGGTACCTCTATTTTCCCACCTAGCAATTTTCAATGGGAAGGTTTTTTGAGTAATATATCAAACAAATCGTAATGACGAGATAGATGCGGTTATTCATTATTATTTTCGAGTCGATGAACATGGTACATGGCACGAATTAGTCACAAATATTATCTAAATCTGTTCAATAGCACGTGCACAAATGGTACCTTTACGACCCCACCTAGCAATTTTCAATGGGAAGATATATTAAGTAATATATCAAACAAATCGTAATGACGAGATAGAAGCGGATATAAATTACTATTTTCGCCAATTAATAAATAAGGTTCCGGGAATGAAATCGAAACAATGACACGTGCTCTAATAGTACCCTTATGACACCCTCAAAAATTTTCAGTGCTAAAATATGGCATGTAATATATCAAACGACTTGGAATGATGTGTCAAGAATGAATATAAAGTAAAATTAATGGTAGTCGAAATTGTTTTCAAAGAACCTGGTTTAGTGGAACCATTATGGCTCATTGGAACTTTCAATTCTAAAATATGGCATGTAATATATCAAACGACTTGGAATGATGCGTCGTGAATGAATATAACGTAAAATTAATGATTGTCGAAATTGGTTTCAAGGAACCTGGTTTAGTGGAACCATTATGGTTCATTGGAATTTTCAATGCTAAAATATGGCATGTGATATATCAAACGACTCGGAATGAGGTGTCATGAATGAATATAACGTAAAATTAATGATATTCGAAATTGTTTTCAAGAAACCTGGTTTAGTGGAACCATTATGGTTCATTGGAACTTTCAATGCTAAAATATGGCATGTATTATATCAAACAGCTTGGAATGATGTGTCATGAATGAATATAACGTAATATTAATGATAGTTGAAATTATTCAAAGGTACGTGGTTTAATCTTATCATTATGGTCCATTAAAAACTTCCAATGTTAACATAGGGCGGTTTAAAAATATAGTTCCGCGAATGGTTTAGTTTAACCTTTCGGTACTTGGTTACGTCATTCCTTAATGGTTTATTATCCATGGCTTACGGTAGTAGAAGACTCACAAAAGACCCACTGCTAACGCAACGACAACGGGCACAGTTCATCACATGGACACGTGAACATGTTACGTGGTCCTTGGAAGACTGGAAACGGGTTGTATGATCCGGCGAACTGTGTACTTCCAATGAAAATATAGATCCAAATTGTCAACAAGGCATCGTGCAGCCTGGTGTTCCAAATGGTGTGCTTGCTTTAATATACTGGTTTGGATCTTTCGGTCCTAGATACATCACTGAACAGCTCCCGCTATGTTGAGCTGCTTGGTGACTATTTACACCCCTTCATGGACTTTGTACCTCTACAATGATGGTGTCTTTAAACAGGATAATCCTTCATGTCATCGAGCCCAAGTTATACAGAAGTGGTTTGAGGAGTATCCAGGAGTTCCAAAGAATGATGTGGTCAGCTCCGTCCCCAGTCATGAACACCATTGAACGTTTATGAGGCGTGTTGGAGGAGTCACTGCACACCCAAGATCCGTCTTCTACCAATACTAGTTATCTGTGTGTGGCAATCCAGACTGTATGGCTCAACATCTCTCCAGAGGTCATCCAGCCTCTTGTGGGGTCGATGCCACGTCGAGTTGCTGCTTTTCGTGAGGCTAGAGGGGTCCGAAACGTTACCGAGCAGCTATTACGTAGCTATTATGTCACGAGAAGGTACGCGCCTTAATAGACTTACAGGGGAACTATACGAACATGTACCTCAAAGATTCATACCAAAATGAAATATGTTGCTCATCTAAAGCTACTATTGATGCTTGCAAAATAAGAAAATGCTAAATCTTGCTTCTTTCAAATTAAACCGAGAAAACGAAAAATTTGAGCACAGAGACTTCAATGTTAAAGTGGCGTGTACGTGTATTATTGCGCTCTCAACTTCTTTCTTCCACTACTCAACAATATGCACGAATCTACTTCACATGAAAGCAATGCTATCGCTTCCAAGTATGCTAGCGCGCAAAAAAATGCATCGTACAACTACGTGTACGCCCCTTGTTAGTAAAGGGCATGATTACCAGTATTGCACTTGGTATGGTGACTTATGATAACGTGTATTCAATTTTGAATTAAGAATTACCTATTTTTTAAGAATAAAGAAATTTTCATGTAGACCTAGAAATTTTCTCATCAAAATCGGAATATTATGCGCACTTTGTTCATAATATTAATGTGCAGTGACCGTTTTTTAAACTTTTATCTTGTATAATACGCACATTATATACCGAAAATTATGGTATTGGGTATCAGCTCAGGGTTGGTAGCAATTTGAAAACAGTGAAGCTTGTGAAATATTCTTGTGATGTACTCGTGGAATTGTATCGAGACCGGACGATCCAAAAGTGGGGCCCGATATGATTGGTCAGGACCGCTCGGCGCTCTGCGATTGAACAACTGAAAGTCGAAATAAACCATGGTGCCAACAGAAACGTCCCCAAAATGAAAGTCCAAGCGAACCCTCTTACGCAGTGGATTCCGAAACTGACGCATGGCACTAACATCCACGTTGACGTCTGTTTATCACATTTTAAAGACTTTCAGTTTGCGCATTAATACCAGGACTGGATTCTGGCAGAGTGACAATGAGTAACCTCTGATGAATCACGATATTTGTTTCACCGAGGTTAGGTTAAGTGGAACGGATGTTAGGTTAGGTTAGGTATTCGGCGTCAGACCTCAGAGAACAAACACCTCAGTTGTTGGCAGAAGGCTGGATCGTGGGTTTGGGTTTACAATCTAAATTATGTTTTATGGCATGATTGGGATCATTTGATACATTGAAAAGCAACGAGAGCACAAATAGTTGCTTATCGATCGTTACACCTATACTCGTAGACCGTGTCTTCTAGAGTGATGGCAGCTATCAGTAGGACAGTGGGCCATACCGCCAGAATTCGAGTGAATATCCATGAATGGTTCTAGGAGCACAAAGAAAATTCAAGACTAGCCTAGCCACCAAATTTTGAACCTAATCGAAAATCGCATCTCGCTCGACTCACACACAGTTGCTTAAAAGTATTCATACACAAGCCAAGTTTGTCGTTTCACAATTAAGTTAAAATATTTATGAGGAACCGTTTTAACCATGTGAAAGAGCAATAAAAATAATTAGATTTCGATAAGTTTTATGAATACAAATAATGTCCATAAGGAGGAACAAAATATTAACAGAATTGTGCTGAACAAAAGTATTCATATCTCTCTTTAAAAGTAAGGTGAGTCCTTAGTAAAACAAGAATTGAATACGAAGTGAAGTTGAAAAGTACCTTACATCATACGCCAACATTATTTAGGTGAAATTATCGTATTATTGTGAACTTTTCTAATGATCACCAAGTTTCACGAATAGGGTGCTGGATACAAGAAGTTTCATAAGCAGCTGAATATTCCTGTTTCTACTGTAGAAAGTATTATTCAAAATTACGAGAAGGCAGAACTGTCTGCCAATTTTTCTCGATGTGGACGACCGAATGCACTATCAGAACGTGCACAACGAATTCTAAAAAGCAACAATTCTTCAAAACAGAAAGATGTCGCGATCAAAGCTGTCTAAAGATCTAGCTATGACAGGTGGTGCTCAAGTAACAAGCTCTACTGTTCGACACCAACCTGAATTCCAAGTGTCTCCGAGGATGTGTAGCTAGGAAGAAGCCACTTTTAAAACCTATTCGCAAGAAACATCGATTGGCATTTGCTAAAGTATTAATATATAAAACTTATTCAACAGTGATGGACGTGAGTTTTTGTGGCGTTTTCCTAGAGAAGCACTTACGAGATGAATATTTAAGGCTACTGTCAAGCATGGTGATGGAAGGGTATCAGGTCAGTTCGTCGAGGGTCAATTTGTCGAGCGTCAATTCGTCGGAGTCAGTTCGTCGAGGTGTCAGTTGGTCGGGTGGTCAATTTGTCGGGTGGTGTTTCAGTTGGTCGAGATAATAAATAAATGATCGGAAAAAACTTTAATAAAATTTATTAACGAATTTTTTTTGTTATTCATTTTATTACTTGAAAGGTAAACAATATATGCCATTACCGTTAAAAAGAGTATTGAAATACAGCTTTTGTAAACAACATGATATTGATACAACTTTTGTAAACAACGTGATACAGCTTTTGTAAACAACAGTATTACAAATACAGCTTTTGGAAACAGCAAATGAAGGATACTGAAGCGATATAAGCAGTTTGGGGCAATTATCCTGACCATTTGTCAACAAGATCACGTTTATTGTAGCTACAATTCATTTTAGCCTCTGGATCACATTGTTTACAAAAACTGTATTTAAATACTGATTTTTAACAGTAAAGGCATTTATTCTTACCTTTTCAGTAATGAAATTAATAACAAAAATTTTTTTGCTAATAAATTTTATTAAAGTATTTCCCGACCATTTATTTATTATCTCGACCAATTGAAACACCCAACGAATTTGTCTCCGACAAATTGACCGCCCGACTAACTGACACCTCGACGAATTGACGTTCGACTAATTTACATCCGACGAACTAACCACCCGACAAACTGACACAGTCGACGAAATGACGTTCGACAAATTAATTCCGACGAATTGACGCTCGACGAATTGACCCTCGACGAATTGACACGTAACCTGATGAAAGCATTTTGATGTGGGATCGTTTAAGTTCAGCTGGACAATGTGAGCTTGTTATTATTCATGGCGTGATGGATTCCATCAATAACCAAGACATTTTAAGGAAACCTCTGATACCATCTGCTCACAAGCTTGTGGATCGCCACTATCTTCTGCAGCAGGATGATGATCCAAAATACACCTCACGATCAACAAAGTCATTTTTCAAGTCATCCAACATCAAGCTGTTGGAAATAAGGTCAAGTCAATCCCCGGACTTGGACCCCATTGAAGATGCTGGTTAGAACTCAAAAAAATAGTGAAGAACCGTTGTCCTTCTACTATGACTGAAACAAAGCAGTTCTGTGTAGAATAATGAGGCAAGTTTAGTCCAGAATTCTGTAATAAGCTTGTGTATAGCATGCCAAAAGGATTGAAGGCTGTTATAAAAGCCAAATGTGGCTATATAGATTATTAAATAATTTGAACATGCGAATAATGGTAAATATTATTGGAAAAAAAATGGAAGGAAAATTTCCGCGACCTGGACTCGTGATTTCTGGTTCGAATTCGTGTCGCTGAATTTTTCCTTCCGTGGAGTTACCTTATGCTTGGAACAGTAACTCCAGTTTTCATTTATTAATCGCTATTAATAATTCATTTCTTGGGAATCATTCATTTAATTAATCGACTGGCCGCATATGATACTCCGATTGCTTTGCTGTTCATTTTTATTATTGTATCATCACTATATCCTTTAACTAGTCAAAAGCATTGACTTTTTTAAAATTTTCCTTGACCAAACAGAATTTTACTCTAACCAGCGAATCATGAGAACTGTCAATCACTGCATTACTATGGAAACCAGCTGGAGTAAAATTTAGCCCTCTACTGAGGTTGCTGTTAAATGAAGTATTATTAAATAGGTTGCCATTAAAAGGACATTTTTTGCAACTAATGCGAAATTAATTTTCCTCAGAAGAAATGAAATTTTTTCTTGTAAGACATGTTGCTTGAGGCAGGAAATATGAACGATAAATAAAAAACCCGTGCAACGAGGCTAAGGTAATTCGCTGATTGGCTGATGAGCTTAGCCAGTGTCATGACCACATGATCTATTGCAGGAGGAGCGATTCCCATGACTTGTCTGTTGGAACACAGCTACTGGAAGTAGTAACAACCTGTTCATTTCGCTATTTCTATTCTTGTTTCAGGCAGAGAAAATCCTTAAAATTTGCCGATAGAGGGCGTTGGTCATCGGCGGTAAACATCGAAAGCCGAATGCAATTAATGCACATACACTGTCATATCACTGAATTATGACCACCCGCTTAGTAATGCGAGTAGCAACACGAAAAAAAGCGCTATAACTGCTGCTAGGCGTCGTGGAGTGGACGTAAGAAGTGCGCGGTATGTGTCCGATGGCATGGCAGTCCATTCCGCTTGAAGCGCTGTCCACACAGCTTCGAGAGTCATAGGTGGAGGTTCAGCTGCCGTGCATGGCGATCAAGGTTCTCCCACAGATGTTCGATGGGATTGATGTCCGGCGAATTAGCGGGTCAAGGGAGTACTCGAAAGTCAGTAGAGTGTTCCTCGAACCAATCCAGAAGGAGACGTGCCTTATGACGGGGTGCATTGTCCTGCTGGAACACACCATCACATTGGAGAAACATCGTGAGCATGTACAGGTGCACCTGGTCCCCTACGATTGACAGATAGCCACAGGCATTCAAATTGCCCTCTAGACGAATCAGTGGACCTAACTGATCCCAACAGAAGATCCCCCACACATACACACTACCCCCAACAGCCTGTTTCCGGCCCACAATTGCCTCCTGCAGTCTCTTTTCATGGCGTTCACGAGGCACTCGCCATCGCCCGTCAATCTTATGGAGCAAAAACTTTGACTCGTCGGAGAAGGCGACCTTAGCCCACTCGTCTGTGGTCCAATGGAGGTGCTCACGTGCAAAGGCGTCGTTGACGTTGACCCCTGGTCAACATGGGTGCAGCAACCATGCGTCGACTGTTCAGGCCCATCCGTAGCAGGGTGCGTTCAACGGTAATGTCGAATACACGTCTATTGGCACCACTGTTGAATCTGGTGATCAGTTGATGGACTGTGGCTCTCCTGTCACCTTCTACGAGTCGTCGTAGGCGCCGCTCACCCCGTTGGTCGGTGGCTCGTGGCCCTTTATAGTGATGGCGTTGGG
>JAHWFO010023339.1:113148-173482 GCA_023313115.1 Rhysida immarginata
AATATCAGCATAAGAAAGAGTAACGTCATCTGTATAAAAAATAATAATGGTCTGTTTATTTAATGGTCTCTTAAGCTTTACGAGTACTCTTTCTTACCAGGGTCAAAACGAAATATATCAATATTCTATCCGTTTAGCGCATTCTGTTCGAATTCCTCTAGCCCGAAGCAACTATCAGTGTCGTTACATTTGCTGGGCTCAGATGGTGGGCTCTTCTACCGGAGGCATTTCGCTCTTCTCCGATCCACGCCTCCTTTAAAAATAATTTAAAATCTGTTTTTTTTTTTACTAAAGATTTTGTTACTAATCCATTTTCTAACCTTATCAACTAATTGTTTTATTGTTTGTTCCCATTGTTTAACCAGAGTTATTAACTATATTATATTGATAATTTGTTATATGTCTCTTTGGCTTTCCTGTTGGGGACCTAACATTACGGGTCTAGTGGCCATGCAGACCCCGGTTAGGAATCTGTATATTTATACTAAAGTAAACTAAAATAAATAAACTAAACTAAAGTTAACTAATTGTTTGTAAGCCTCCGCAGCGTGATTTGATGAATAAACAGACTGGAAAAAAAACTTCCAAATATTACCTTTGTTCATTTTAATTGATGCACTCGAATGTAAAGAAATATTTGTGGAAATATGTGTAGCTCTAAAGCGAAGTGACAAATAGATGACTGAAAATCATTCTTTTTGGAAAAAAAAACAACATTTGGATGACAAGGTTTTTGAGGAAAAAAGAAGACCATTTAAAAGAAAAAACAGGAAGGGCCATAGGACATTGATTGCAGGGATTTTCATATATTCCAGATTTTTCTAGGTCAGGAATAATGTCTTCAAGATTCCCATGTAGGTCATTTAATGAATTGCCGTTTTTAAATGTAAGGGTCAAATTATGATCCTTGAAGATTGAAAAAAAAGTCTTTTGTCAAAGCTTTGTTGTATGAAAGTACAACTCTGTTGTCATTTTTGCTTTGGTTTTATCATTTTTGTCAATTATATTGTATTTTAATTGTACTTATTTTGATTTTGTTCATAATGAAAAGTTCAAACAAATCACAAATTCATCTAGGTAAATTCCATCTTGATGATGGTATTCCGCGCTTCTGTCATTTGAACGGTTTGAAGGCAAAGAAACTCAAGACACCCCCTCTCGATCTCTTCCACATTATTGAACCGACGATGTAGGCCATGGACCGGAAGTTTGAGCTGTAAGCAGGATGAGATAGCATTTTAATTCCAACTTGTGTGTGCTGCGACATCGTCATGCTGCAGAAATAGACATCTTCGATAGACAAGCGTTGGCTAGCGTACATTCAGGCGTTATAAACTCATCTCACTTGTTGGGCGTCTAGAACAAGGAATACAGCTATTTTCATCCCCAGTTACCATCAGTTGTTTGCCCCTAGGTAGCAGTCAATTCACGGGAAACTTCTTAGCAGCACCTGTTCACGGAGATACTGATTTATGGTGCTTTGGGAAGGGACAAGTTTTTGTCGACATTTCGCTTGTGCTGGTGCCGTTCTCCCACTTCGACAACAGATGACGGCCCATCTTGGTTTGCCTCCGAGTCTGGTACCAACTGTCTTGAAGCAATTGAACTATTTTTGCGCCGTTCGTATATTGAAAATCCTTGGGTTTTCCACATCGTTAATTTCTTTCACCACTGCTCTGGCACTCAAAATAATGCTAAAGCTAATGCAAAATGACCCAAAACGCGTGTTTCTTCCGATCATCTTTAGCTAGAAATACAAAAAAACGGTTAAACGAAATCTACAAATGATAGAGGAAAATCAAGCGAAAAAAATAAGCACATAGATAACGGGAAATGAATGCCGTCGTAATGAGGAACAAGTTGCAAAATTTAAGCTGCTTAAAATACGAACAAGTTTAGACCCAACCTAACCTAACCTAACCTAATCCAACGTTCTAGCAGGGTACAACGACTACATTGTGGAGCTCACTGCTCAGGACTGGAAAAAATGCATGTTCAGGAGGATGAAACTTTGTATAGAAGCTGAGGCAGAGTATTTTGAAAAGTGCTAAAAGAATGGTCTTCGTAAGATGCGTGTAGCCTTCCTAGCTAAAAACTTTTAGAGTGCTCCTCGTATATAACATTCATCTCCCAACAACATTATAATGCTGGTCTTATTTCAACTGTTTCTCCTCTCCTCATCTCTGTTCGTCGTATTAAGAAAATAATTTTCCCTATCGTCTTCGAATTTCTTCCCGCCCGCTGATATTCTGGTTTGAATTGTTCTCTGATGGCCTTCCATTGAAGTAAATAATAAACATTCTGAAAATATACATATAAAGAGGCAGTAAAATTTTATTACTACATACGCTGAAACCCCGGAATTGCTTGGCTTAGTTCTTTAAGTGATCGCCAGAGTCACATGGCTGATCTCTGGTAGACTATTCCTGTTTGAGAGTTTTAAAATCGTGTTCCCATGTTATCGAATAGGATGGAAACTCGTATGTACAAACGCATTAATATGCAGATTATTCAACGATTGAAGCCAAAGGCCTTGTAATGGCGATCTTTTATGTTGAATAAATTCTTTGTCTCGGTGAATGGATGCATTTTCAAGGCAGGCTACTGAAACGAGATCTGTAAAAGAATGACATAGAACAATAAGATATTCATTCAGGGACAAGCAATTGGATTTTATAATCAAGATGCAATGATATACATTATTACTAGGAATTATACGACCAAATTTCTTAATTAAACTCAAAAAGTTTAAGTTGGGGAAATAACACTTTATTTAACCAACTGTCAGTTTCTAAGAAATAGAGCCAGTGTATATTTGAAGAACATTTAAACCTGGAAATACGTAGTAATCATTTTCTACTCTTTTGAATAGAATGAGTCTGGAGTCTTTCAAATGAGTAGAAAAGACATTTTAAAGGGGTCAAGGAAAGCAGCCCTTGAAAGGATAGTTCGGAAGAATTTTCAGGCCTTTTTAAGAGGAATTAATAGATGAATTAACGAAGAACATTTCCTCGTTACCCATTAATCACAGATTCGGGCGTCAGGGCACTAAGCTACTGAAAGCGAGTTGGATTGGCGAGCTTTAGAAAATTGAATGGTTGCCAAAGCAAACTCATCAGCTTTACGATGCTAAAGGCATTGGAGCCAATCCATTTCTTCTATGTTAAAGGTGAGCTACTGACATCACAATTGTCAAATTTACAAGACGCTAAGTAAAGAAAGAAAGCCTAAGAATACACCTGAAGCGTTTCGACTTATTCGAAATTGAAGTAAAGTGAAATATAACCTCATTTTTCATCAATAAAGATTAAACACTGAACTATACGAGCATACAATTTTACTCAAAAGAGGTCATTCACAATATAAAATACCCAGGTGTTTGGACTGGAAAGTGAAATTCATTAAGGAAATACACTAAGAACTATGAAATCCAATACATGGAAAGATACGAGGGGCGTCCAAATTTAACCTGGACTTTATTTTTTATAAAATCAGGAAACTGCAATCACACACACACACACACACTGTAACGCCCCGCTTTGACAGTTGTGTTATTTGATAAATATTTATTTGATCTCTGTGAATTTTTAATATCTGTTTATGTTTGAGAATGGAGGGTTCATTTTATTTGTTCCTGTATTTGTTGATATATTTTTCTATTTAATGTCTAGAACGAGAGAAGATTATTGTCACGGAAATCGAAACCAAGGGTGATTTCCGGCGACACTGACTGCTATTACCGCTCACGCATATTCACCCGTTCGAAGGCGGGGGAGGAGCGGGGCAGACAGTGTCGTCATACCATTCAACACGGATCAACCAATGGAATCACAGAGAAGCTTGGTGGCGGTCGATCGAAGCTTTCTTGGCGGGAGATTTCGCCGAGGAAGAGGAGAGTGACCCGGACGACGGAATCGAAAGGTCAAAAAAAAGGCAGCTCGAGTCGAGAGGAAAAGGGACTCTACGTCGTCGCACGTGAAAGACGGGAACGCAAGGATTCTCAGCCGGGCTGAGGCAACGATACGCCGAGTCGTCCGTTCGTTACGCCGAGACGAGGCGTGTTCGGCGGGGAAGCCCCGCAGGCGGCGATTTCACCGACGAGCCACCCCGGCAATAGGAATGCTTCAGCCAGTACGAGACCGTATGAAGCAACCTCGAGAATTACGTTGGGCAGAACGCTCTCCACTTCAACAACCGGCTTTGTAAGTACTTTCACGTTAACGGGTTATGACCCCTGTGTCTGGTCGAAAGTGCTGAGTGACTTCTACGGCAGAGAGTTCGACGGGCGTTCGACGATACGAGGCTGTTTTCAGCTGGGTTGAACGCCTATCTCTCGACTCAGTACGGGTTTGCTTACATAAGTTAAGTAAAATAATTGTGTCTTGCGAGCTTACGCTCATGTTATAAGAAGAAGAAAGGAACAAAATTAGTGCCAAACGTTTGTGACCAAGAGTAGGATGGGAACCTTATATTAGTGGTTTTAATTCTGGTCTGTTTCATAATTTATTCTTTTCTTTTAGTGTCCTCCCCACACGGCGAGTTCACGTTAGCAATGTATAGTGTAAGATTATTGGGATAAGACTTTTTCTCACGGAATTTATCTTGTGAAGACTCTGTGCTAGTGTTAAATCCCGAGTGAACTTTGACTTTGTGTTTATTTTATTTAATCCGTTGCTTTTCGGACTTATTCTATAATTCACCTAAGACTGACTGAACTTTATTTTATATTGAAAGGCTGGTCATGTAACTCGTAACTATTTATTAGTGATTTGTGTTTTGCTCTGATTTCCAGCCACCTTTTTGAACTTTGTTGAGTATTACGTTCATGTCCAGGCATAATTGTAAGAGGCCACGCCAGGTGCTAATTGTAAAATTAGTTAATTGAAAAGTGCTCTGTTCCCTTTTTGTCTAATTAGTCGTAGGTTTTAGTCTAAGTGGTTTCGAGGCAAATTATGGATTATTAGTATTATTTGCTTTGGAGAATAAGAATTGTATTTAGTAACCTTTTCTTGTTATTTTGTGTAGTTAAGCATGTATTAGTTAATAGTGTAACCGTTGAGATTTTTGGATTTTGTGTATTTCTGTAAACGGCCGGTCAACCCGGTTAGTTATTGTATGATTATACTGCATGTGGATGTTATTTGGTTTTCGAGTGTAGTAGACCAAATCAAGTATTGATGATATCTTAGCTTGTAAGATTATTTTTGGTTTAGCTTTGTGGCTAGGTTGCAACTTGTTTATCTATTTAGTTTTTGGGGTTGTTCTTAAGTGTTGCTATTTATATTTGACAACCTTACACTTTTGAGCTGGATTTTAGCTCTTTATCTTATACTTTGACCATTTTAATTTCTCCAATTGTTTTGTTGTTTGATTTGATATATATTAAACTATTTTTACCTAACCTTACCCTGTTTACGTGAATTGTTTTAGTTCCACTGCGTTTCACATTTTACTCTGCACTTACACGTTACAATTATCTTAATTTTAAGCCTTTATTTAGCTTCTTATGCCTAACTGGGTGTTAAGCCTTTTTTTTCATGCGTTTAATTTTATTAAGTAGCGGAAGAATGGAGCTACTTATTGTTTTCACAATGTCCGTCTGTCTGTCCGTCCGTCCCCTTCATAATTTCCGCATTTTTGGAGATAGAAGGTTGAAATTCGGTATGTAGCTCACTATGGGCATGTGCATCTTCACTATTTAGTTTGTTTTGATTGGTCCACTAGGGTCGGAGTTTCTGGGGCGGAAATTAGAGGGCACCAAATGGTCTACATATAAAGGAGTGAAATTTGTTGTGCATATTCCGCTAAGCAAGATCAACATTACTGTAAAGTTTGGGCCAAATTGCCCCAATAGGGTCGGAGTTGTGGGGGTGGAAGTCACTTGGTCTTTAGAACTATGACAACATATGGCATGTCATATATCATTCGTTCGGAAATGAGGAGAAACAAAACAATATAATGCTCTTTTTCATTTTCTAAATACTACGTTCGAGAAAATCAATTGTTCGATTAAAAAATAAGGGGGGGGGCGGTTAAAAAGTGCAATTAAAAGGGTAAAAATAGATGACCTCAGCGCTTCCGCTACTTTCCTATACCTTCCTCGGGAGGATTAATTTCTTGTTATCTTTTGGTCTCGTGCCTCAAGTTTTCTTATTGCTGTCGTTACCGTAAGTTCTTTTTCCCCAACAATGTATTGTTGTATTTAAACTTCTCTTATGTTTTTTTTAATGAGTGCGTGGCCTATGCCGAGTGAGTTGCTGCGGCACGTACTATTGTTAACACAGTTTTGCTGTTAAGCTTGTGATTGTAGATTAGGCAGTTGGGTCGGCGGTTCCGCCGAAGTAACATCTTCCTTCCGATCGCAGCCTTGGAGTCTGGCTTGGAGTCCACCAGAGATGATTTCCCCCCTCCAAGCCAGAGCCAAGCAAAGAAGAACACTTGGGCCGACGGCATGATCTAGGAAGGATCTTCTCCTCTCCTCTATGCTGCACCTCTCCAGAGTTATGGCTCCAGCTTTAGTTTACTGACCGTTGAAGGAAACGTCAGCATCGACTACTGATATGCTCTTTGGACGAAAACCCACGAAGACAATGTGACACCGTTGTGGAGTACTTTCTGTGTTCACTCCGAAAAGTAACTGTTTTATCGTTCTCTTTCCTTCCTCATAGGGTTACCGTAGACCTCCCATTCAAAAGGTCTACACGACGCCGTCCCGTTAGCGTCCGACTTGCATTTCTACAAGAGAAACCATTGAGACTATTGAGTACCTGCGCATCGGGAATCAAGCCTCTTAGAACTCCAGTGTGTCGGCTGTTCACCTTAGGACCAGACTGTTACTTTAAGTAAAAGAGAAAAGAAAAGCTTGAAAGCTTGCTTATTTTGTACCTTTCTTTCTTTTTCCATTTCTTATTTGGAATGTGATCATCCTTACTTGAACTTTGTCAATAAAATTAAACCTCCTTAACAAGGGCTAAGCGTATATAGTGTTTAGTCTTTTTTTTTTTTGATTACTTATTTTTCACCTTTTTCGTAGTTTTGCCTTTTTTGGCTTGTTATTTTTTTTAGACAGAGCTTGTCTTGTTGTAAATTTGCTTCAAGGTAATCTCTCTATTTCGTATCTTCCCGGCCTGTTGTTAACTTCAAAGGGGGGACGTTACAACACACACACACACACACACACACACACACACACACACACACACACACACTAGTAATTTCTCAAAGAACTCTACACATTTTTCTAGCGTTCTGGGAGCATCTGGATACACGTTCTGTAGAAATCTTCAGGCTGATATCGAAACCACGTCAGGACAGCCTTTTCACTTCCTAATTGGAGCCGAACCTCTGCCCTCCCAAGAACTCTTTCAATGTTGCAAAAACGTGATAGTCGCAAGGGGAGAGAGAGCCGGGCTGTATGAAGGATGTGGTAAGATGTCCCATTTGAGTTCCGTCAGTGTGTCCATAGCGAATTTGGCTGAGTGTGGTCTGGCATTGTCTTGCATAAAACGCACGCTATTGGTAAGGAGTCCTGATCGCTTTTTCCACTTAGTGCTGGCTTCAGGGACGTCCTCAAAATGTCACAGCAGTAGGGTGAATTTATGGTTCGACGCTCTTCCAGAAAATGGACATGAATGATACCCTTAATGTCTCAGAATACAGTCGCCGTCACTTTCGTTGCCGACGGTGTCATCTTGAATAACTTGGGTCGTGGTGAGTCACTGTCGCCACTCCATGCTCGCACGCTTCCTTTCAGGAGTATGGTGATGAATTCATGTCTCGTCAGTGGTCACAACGCGCGTTAGGAAGCTGTCACTTTCCCTATCATATCGTTGCAGCAGCAAGGAATAGATTTACGCCCGGGTGGTTTTGTGATCCTCGGAGAGTTGCTTAGGGATCCATCTGGCACAAATCTTGTTGAATTTCAACTTATCGTGAATGATGGTCCCCACACTGGCAGTGCTGATGTTTAGTATCGAAGCCAATTCTCGGACATGAATCCGCTTGTTGTCCCTTATCAGCTCATTTGTTCGTGCAATGATGCCATTATTGATTACTGTTGCTGGTCTTGCCTTATGAATTTCATTGCCGGTGAATTCTCGCCCTCCTTCCAACCTTTGACACCAAGCAAAGATGGATGACCGAGACAAACGTGACTCGGTGAACTGTCTTTGAAGTCTCTGATGCTTTTACACCTTCGTTGTGGAGAAACTTGATGATTATTCGTTGTTCCACTTTGGTCGACACATCGCTGTCCACCATTTTGTTTAAACAAACAATCGGTTGTCATGGCAACCAGATGTGTGTGCTGCATTTGCATGAAAGGCGGTAGTTGCCATCCCAACAATAAAAGTTTAGATTTTTACAACAATGAATTTTACAAAAAATAAAGTTCTGGTCAAATTTGAACGCCTCTCGTAATATCGTCAAAGTAAGCATCGAGAGCATGTCTCGGATTATGATGTCTCTTCCTGTATTAGGACTAATTTTAAAACTCCCGAAAGAGAATCGTTGCTATGATTTTCCATACTCGGTAGCAAAGATTTCATGATTCCTTCCTCATGCTTTTGAATATGAGTAAAAATGAAGTTATTTTATATGGAGTAATATTGGTAAATATTATAATCTCTCCGATCCATTTGCGCAATAGCTCTCATGGTAACGTTTTGGAATTCTTCGAAGCGCTTTGTACTCCATTTTGCATATAGTGGTCTACATGGCGCCTTGTTACTGAGTTGATCAACGCCTTCCCCGAACCTGACTGCTTTTGTCAAAGTGTGTTTATTGACAGCTTACACTACCGATGAACACGACAGTTAAAAATTGAAATTCCATACACTGTCTCTACGTTTCTTTCAAAGCACTTTCCTTACAACCCCATCGCCCTCTGGAAAGAACTACCATGAGATATTCGCCGTCGGGTTGTGCCCATTCCACTTTTCGAACTCTGTGTCCATTCAACTAGTCTATGATTAGCCCCCAACCGATTGTCTTTATTTACTTTGATTGTTCTTACCAATGTACGAGGGCGATTCAAAAAGTAACCTTAAAATTTTTTTATTTCGCAGAAAACAAATGTCAACAAGGAACAAATGGCGCCACTTTTCGACATAGACTCCCTGGAAGTCAATACACGTGCGCCATCGTTTTGGTAGCGCTTCTTGGGGCGTGTGCGGAGCCACTCACGCACCGCCTCGTGAACTTCGTCATCAGACCGGAATTTGCGGCCGCCAAGCATTTGGGTTCCGCCTCCTGGAACCCGATTGTCGAACATTACATACGCAAAGGCACCACCATCAACAGTGACTCGTATTCGGACCTTCTGAGGTCCAAACTGAAACCTTCCATCCGCATCAAACGTCGTGGACTTCCCACAAAGAGAATCCTGCTCCAATACGACAGCGCCAGGCCCAATACCTCCCGTGTCACAGCTGCCACCATAAAAGACCTGTAGTTTGAATGCCTGGTCCATCCTCCGTACTCCCCCGAAGTTCAGGAGGCGGTGCGTGAGTGGCTCCGCACACGTCCCAAGAACTTTTTTTTCTGCAGGCATTGAACCACTACCAAAACGATGGTGCACGTGTATTAAACGCCAGGGAGACTATTTCGAAAAGTGACGTCATTTTTTCCTTGTTGACATGTGTTTTGTGTGAAATAAAAATATTTTAAGGTTACTTTTTGAATCGCCCTCGTATATTCACTGTTTTAACCTGTTGCTCAATCTTATACTGCTACTCTAGTTGACTTGTGTAATTTTTCTCATTTTTGTAACTATTCCCCCTGGAATGCTGTACTAATTAAAAAATAATACAAGTTCTTACGAACAATTAATTATTTTGTTATAGTGGTAGTAGTTTCTTAATGACAATGAGAACATTTTTCCGGCCCATCGGAGCAATAAACTGAAATTTGACTCCTTTGACCTTGTTCAACGTATGGGTCACGTGTTTTAAAATCATTACAACACCAAAATATTTATCAACCCAATCCAACTGTATACCACACATCATCACATCTAGAATAACTTGTTAAACGAAATCTTATATATATTATTTTATCAGCGCAAGATCAGTCTTAATCTTGTACAATCTACAAGATGATTTTCAAATATACAGGTATTGGACATTGAAACTGAAACACCTTCGCAAATAGCACTGGATACCCCCAGGGCTGAATAGAACCGTCTGCTAGGTAATTAATCGTATGCATATCAATGAATCACGTGTCAGAGGTCTTGGTAGTCACTCCAGTAGAAAAGTTCGATAGTAAGCTTCAAATTGTCTGTGCAGAGCGCTATAATGGGAGACATATCAGACTTCAAAAGAGGGCAGATTGTTGGGGCGCGTCTAGCAGGTGCATCTGTGTCCAAAACTGCCACACTTTGTGATGTCTCACGTGCTACAGTATCCAGGGTGATGTGTGCATATGAACAGGAAGGACGAACCACGTCCAGGAGGAGCAACTGCAGGGGAAAACGGAAGTTGTCGGAAAGAGACGTCAGGACATTGACCAGGATTGTTGCACGAAAGCGGAAAACCACCGCAGCAGAAATCACCGCAGAAATGAATACACACCTCCAGGAACCTGTGTGCACGAAGACAATCCGTTGTTACCTGCATAAATCCAACATCCATGGCAGGGTTGCTATACCGAAGCCTTTCATCAGTAGTACAAATGCCTCCAAGCGGGTTCAGTAGTGCCGGACGCATAAAACCTGGACGTTGGATGACCTCAAACGCGTCATATTCTCGGACGAGTCCAGCTACACTGTCTTCCAAACAACAGGGAGGGTATTCGTCTGGAGGAGCCCCTCTGATGCCAACAATCCAGACTGTTTGGCACCCACAGTCAAACACGGAGGTGGATCAGTAATGGGTGGATCAGTAATGGTTTGGGGTGCAAACTGTGCAGGACCTCTACCGATCCTTCCCAAGACGTGTTACTGCTGTGCTGGCTGCCCACGGTGCCCCAACACCTTATTAAATAAAGATTTTGGATTTCTACCAGGTGTTTCAGTTTCAATGTCCAATACCTGTAATTTCTTTCGCAGATTTATAGAGAAAATTATTTGAATTACATTCTGAAGAGCGTGTTAAACTTTTAAATTACTATACAGGGTGAATTAAAACAATAGGGACAAACTTCGGGAGGTGACCCCTGACCAGAACAGTCTTATATGAATATATATCCGGAAATGGACGGATTATCTATAATAGAGCAATTAGTAAAAAAAACATGACATTAATGTGGCAGTAATTGTCTCAACATTACAAAAGATGTTCAAAGTGACCTACTTGGGATGCAGTGCAAGCGATCACACGTCGCCACCCTCCGAAAGATGGTTGCAAACGCTTTGTGATTCGGGTGATGGTTTTTGTTGGGGTATTGGTTTATTCGAACATTCTTGTATGTGAAGACCGTTTCGGCTTGTTCCTGATAGGAATACTGGACCATTGTTATGGAGCATGATTTCGCGTATACAACTATTGCCATTTCCATGGAGACTATGCATTTCCGGAAATATACTGATATGAACTTTTTTGTTACTTTTCTTGTGAGGAATCACCCCCTGAAGTTTGTCTTTATTGTTTTAGTTCTCCTTGAAATTCATTGCATGGCTTCATTTGCCTTTAAAATGTTTAAATCTTATTTTTATTGAATTTTTATACCGTAGAATTTATAACAACATAGTGAAATAGTAACTAGACTAAAATATGCTTTTATCAAAACTTTCTTGCTCTTTAATTAACTAGTTTTACTAGTCCCGAAGATTTATTGAAGTTATTCTATGAGGTTCAAATGTTCACGTCATTCTTTCTTCTTATTTCACTGCAACTTCATGATAAATGAAATTATGAATTACAGAAGACTAAATTTAACCTCTTAAGTGAAGGTGAAATTCGCGTCGGTTTCAATATTCCCGTTATTGTAGACAGAAGGGAAATTAAGCTAAAATATCGATTTGGCCAAAGGACTCATCCCATTCAACTTCAGGGCGGACAGGAAAAGAATTCCAATCCTCAAGTTCTTTCTGAAAGTGTACGGTTTTTCTTTAATTTTAAACTGCTTATTCATATAAAGGAATGGTTGCTTTATTAATTGACTTAGTTTATGATTTATAATAAGACTTTTGTAAAAAAATAAAATAAAAAAAAATCACCGAAATATGTTAATCTATTTTTCTATTATTATTATTATTATTATTATTATTATTATTACACAAAAGACTATTATATCGATGAACTATTATACGAAAGACTCCTGCTATTAATTACAAAGCAAAAACACCCCAACAAAATGTGTCGGTTTGCTTTATTATATACGGATAAATACGAGGGTTGATTCATAAGTCATGGCAATTATATTTCTTCTCTGGAATATGCTCCAACACAGGGATATAACTATATACATTTGAAAGTGTACGAATTGTACTTTATAAAGTTTACACCACATGGGGTATGAATGCAGCGGTCTGTACGTGGTCACCTTCTCCGTGTCTATTGGTCTTCATTGATACCATCAGATCTGTGCATAATGGAATATGCATTTCGTAACATAATGGAATAACCAAAGTTGAACAGCGTTCATACATCAAAACAGCCTTTCTCTGCGGCTGCAATGCGAGAATGTCATGCAGAGCCACGGGAAGCATTGGGCGAACGACCTATATACACTGAGTGGCCAGTTTATTAAGAACACCTATGACTATGCAAATCCGTTGCCATAGCAATTACTACGTATCAGTTAGTCACGTACCAATAAAATGCAAGAACACATCTGTCAACTGCAAGTGGTTTGACCATCACCATGGGGAAAACAAAGGATCTGAGCGATTTCGAACGCGGGATGATAGTTGGTGTCCGGCGAGGTGGACTGAGTATTTATGAAACCGCACTTCTAGGCTTTTCCCGAACAATCATTTCCAGGGTTTAATGGTGAAAACATTCTAAGACACTTCTGGAAGCTCTGCCCTCAATGGTGATTGAGTAGCTGATTATTTTCACAGCGAAATGGCTTCCTGTAACTCTTTCTGTGGATTAGGCCATGAAGACGCTGAAGGCTGTGTTTTTAATTAGTCTTTTTCAAACGAGAAAGTGCGAGATTATGGCCGTGCTCATGCTTGTTCGAAAACGAGGATGAGGAGTAAACGTGAGCATGACGCGAAGGAATGAATTAGACCAAGAGGTTGATTGCTGTAATAAAAAAACGAAAAAGAAAAGAGTACGCCTCTACGTTTACCGTGGGATATCCTGCATTTACAATAAGAAAGGTTTATACAGAGTTTCATTATCATCACGTCTCCGTGGCGCAATCGGTTAGCGCGTTCGGCTGTTAACCGAAAGGTTGGTGGTTCAAGCCCACCCGGGGACGTTGACATTTTACGTTTTTCTAGCTGGGAAGATTATAACTCTTAAGAATAAAGAATCGCTGAGAAGCTGGTTATTTTTTTATTAATTCCCAGCAACTTCCAAGTAAGTTCAACCCCCTTAAAAAGCATGTCGGCTGTACAGTAGATGATGATAATTTTTTTTTTACCTTTTTCAACTGTACCTGCATTTAATAATACTGTACATTGAATTTCTCTTCGCTTATTTTTTCCAAATTACGGAGGGTTGATTCAGATAAAATGAGACGACTTTAAACGCCGCGTATGACCTTGACGGAATGTGATTTGCATGCCTCATCCACTATTCATGGGGATTAGCTTTGTATACACTTGTTGCTGTTATTTGGGACATTTCGTGCTGAAATATGGCTTCCAATAACACAGCTTTTTGGAAAGGGTGGATTGTGGAATTATGCAAACGAAATGGTATTATGGTACCCAAAGCTACTATGGGTCGAATAATCAAAAAGAACAAATTGCGACCATCTAATGAACGTGGACGAGCAGAGAAGCAGACCAGAAACAAGCCCCAGCCAACACGCCCAGCTCAGGTGGTGCGAGAAATCCGGTCTGAAGTCCTGAAAGAAAATCCCCCCACACAGAGAAGTCTAGCCCAAAGGAAAGTTATTTCACAGGCAACAGTCTCCAGAATAATTCATGACAATCATGGGCTGGAGCGACGTCATAAAGCGCGCGGTCACACAACTGAGTGACTGAACACAACTGAACACTGAGTAAGTCATCTGTGGCTTACTACAGGAAGATGGACCAGGAGACGGGCATACGAGTTATTCCCTTCTCTCACGTGCCTGTAAAATCTCCTGACTCATCGCCGATGGATTTCTGTGGTTTTGGTCTCCTGAAACGACGTCTCGGAAGTTGCCGACCAAGAGCCGTTGATGGGCTATGGAAAGTGTGTCAGCAGGTGTGGAACGAACTTCCCATGGAGTCCCTCAAACTCAGCCTACTTCAGTGGAAATTACGGTGCCGGGCGATAGTCCAACAACGTGGCTCTCACATCGAACCAACCGATGGTGGCGCCATGGTATTACACCATCGTAACAGAACTGCAAAGTCGTCTCATTTTATCTGAATCAACATCTCGTATTTAATAAATTTCGCCAATCACACATTTGCGCGAAAAATCTCATTTATGAAATTACCCAATCCAGATGACTAAAGCAAACATAAGGTGGTCGTTTAATAATAATAAGGTGGTGTTGGGCAAATCACTGTTGGGCCGGGCCATTGTTGCCATACACAGAAATAGTTATAAAATTTTCTTTATTACTGTATTAAATGTAAACCCTTACAAGATAAGAGGGTAAAAAGCTTTTTTTTTTTAAACCATGCTTTTATTATGTTTTATTATAATATCTCTTCAAGCCGGCGTCAACAATTAGTAAAATAATTACAGCTTAATTTTGCAACAATAAACAGCCGATGCATTTACCCCTCGGGTCATAACGAATTGTTTGTTGTGGCAATTACGCCGTTCATAGTGATGAATTAATACCATGAGAACACGAACCAGTGAACCGATTTGAAAAAAAAAATATTAACATGCATTGTCATCGGTCCTGCGTGTGTGTATCAAATTTCAGCTCTCTGCCTTTTCGGGAAGTAGGTTAAATTCCACTTCCAAGATTTGTTTACACAGTTACAAGTGAAGCTAATAGAAAGCATGTAAAAATGAAAAATCACACAACATAAAACACATCTGTTAGAACATGTAACATCTGCAAAAAAGTATAATTTGTATTGATTGGGCTTCGGATAACCGTATACAACGTGGTTAAACAGTTGGGGTCCAAGAACAATGTAGTACACCAGATTTTATATCACGTGGTGAGGAAGCTTCGTCCCCAACTTTAGTTTGCTAACACAACGTTAAGCGAACAGTTAACATCCGAAGAGTTCTCAGGCAAGACACGTAGATATCATAATCTAAGAAAATATATTATATAATGTAAATTGCTACTTTAGTAAATTACTGTTTCTTAGGAACGTATTTACTCGGGAGGTAATGATCGGAATTCAAGAATAAAAACACTATTGTAAAGCGGGATTCATCGGACTTTCAAAAGACACCTCTGGCTTCTTTAAGTTTTTAGGGCAAAATTAACCCCTCTTTTGAGGTTGAAATTAGCAGAACTGGAATAGCCGATTAACACATCCCTTTTGCAAATAATGCTAACGTTTCCGAAAAATTTTTGATCAATAATTACATTATTATATGCTATAATAAAAATAACAGCACGCCTCTTCATTTACGGTGGGAAATCCTGCATAAGTTGATATATAGTTTCGTTGTTATTAAGTCTCCGTGGCGCAATCGGTTAGCGCGTTCGGCTGTTAACCGAAAGGTTGGTGGTTCAAGCCCACCCGGGGACGTTACTTTTTTACATTTTTCTTGCTAACAAGATTATAAAAAGATTCTCTTAAGAATAAAGATTCGTTATGAAGGAATTGGATATTTTCTTTCATTTGTTCCAAATTAAACATAAATCCTTACATAAAATGAAAAATCACACAACGAATATGATAAAATGTCGTGGAAAACTAGAAAGTTTTTTCTAATGCTTCTAAATTTGCTCCAAAATACAAATTTTAAGAATTTCATGACATATTTGGACTTTTCTACTAAAGTGAAGGATTTTATCGATATGTTCTAGTATCAGCCGTATTTATCAAGTTTATACAGCAATGGCAGAATAGCCTATGAGAACGAAACATCGATAATTAATCTACCGCATGGTTACAATTCAAGTTCCTCACTTCTGTGCAGGGTACAGTCCGCGTAATTGCACGGATAGTGATGACACTTTGCGTATGGGAAAGAGAATTTTAACGGAAAATTTATTAGTGCATACAGTTGCCAGGAGAAAAAGTGGCGCTGCAAGATCATAAACAGACGGTAGTAATCCACTACTGGATTGCTGTTAGAGGGACTGTTAAATATGCGCACTCTCTGTATCGATGACATACTGGAAGGAGCAGGACAGCCTGGTCAACAGTAGCACGAATGTCTCCCATGAAATGGCTCCAACATGACGTATGAAGTTGGCTTTCAGTTCATGCATGGTCCGTACGCCTTCATGATAAACACGACCCTTCAGGGTTATCCGCAGCCAGAAGTCACATGGATTAAGTTTTGGTGAACGGGGAGGCCACGCATCTGGAAAGTGTCTCGACAGAACACGTTCATTGCCGAAGTGGGAAAAAAAATTCCTTTACTGGCGACCCACATGCGGTGCTGCACCATCTTCCTTGAAGACTTTTGTCTGTAAACACCCGCGTTCCTGCAATGATGAAACCACGTGCCGTGTCAAGAGCTGAGCGTAACGCCCACTTGTAACAGTGAACCTAACAGGTGTCATCTTCTCAAAAAAAAAAAATATGGAGCCATTGGTAATAGATCTTCACCAGGAGCGCACGTTCTTTCTTTCCCAATGGTCTTCCTAGGAGTTGCTATTTTCCAAGCCGGTGGGTAAGAGACCAAGAGGTCGGCCTAGAACTAGGTGACTAGGCTACATGGAGAATCTGGGTTTGAGTCGTTTGGGTATTACCATTGAGTACATGCGCCTGATGGCGGAAGATTGCGAGCGCTGAAGATCCTCCATAGGGCTGCTGCCCCCGCGACCCTAATGGATAAGCGGGTTTGAAAAGTAAGTAAGTACGGAACCGATGCCACTAGGGTACAATCAACAGTCGAACAGCGGAGTCAACACTTCCACATATCTCATTCTACCTCAATAGATACCAAAGGAAATACAACGAGTTAGGTAACCCTGATGGATCCAAAATCTCGTCCACAAAATGCAACTTGTAGAATAACACTGACGATTAAATGCCGAATAAATAAAAGAGAGACCACAAAACCCAATGATCCGGAAAGGAAACATTGTTAACGTCCTTGAAAATAACAAGAAATTAATCCTCCCGAGGAAGGTATAGGAAAGTAGCGGAAACGCTGAGGTCAATTATTTTTACCCTTTTATCTGCCCTTTTTAATCCCCCCCCCCCATGTGTGAATCAAAAAATCTATTTTCTCGAATGTATTATTTAGAAAATGGAAATGAGCTCTATCTTCTTTCGTTTCTCATCATTTCCGATCGAATGATATATCACATGCCATATGTTGCCATGGTTCTAAAGACCAATTGACTGCCACCCCCACAACTCCGACCCTATTGAGACAATTTTGCCCAAATTTTACAGTAATGTTGATCTTGCTTAGAGGAATCTACATATCGAATTTCACTCCTTTATATGCATAAATACGCGTAGACCGTTTGGTCCCCTCTAATTTCCGCCCCCGAAACTCCGACCCCGGCGGGCCTATCAAAACCAAACTAAATAGTGAAGGTGCACATACCCATAGTGCTACATTCCGAATTTCAACCTTCTATCTCAAAAAATGCGGAAATTATGAAGGGGACGGACGGACAGATAGACGGTTATTGTGAAAACAATAAGTAGCTCCATTCTTCCGCTACTTAATAACCAGAATGTGCTTCTACTACCGATACTTCATGTCCAGGGAGTGCTTCAAAATTCTTGTCACAATGTCGTTGCTTCATCTTCTCCAGCATATTCTTCAGAAGTTCTAGAACAAATCTGCCTATATGTGTCACTTCAAAGTTGCTGTGGATGGTTGGATTTTTTTCTGTTCTCCTGTCTAGCTGGGTAATTGTCCTCAGGGTAACATTCTGAAACGATTGAATCTCACTCCATCTACTTCTGCATATGGTAGTCCACGCGGGTAAGCGGTAAAGCAGAATATTTCGGATAATCGTCTTGTACAGGAGTAATTGCTGTTCGGTGCCAGGGGTATTGCTGAGCCCAATGAGAGAAATCAGACTGAACTTGGCCTTTTTCGCTTTATACTAAGGCATTTGTACTTATCGACCCAGTCTTCTCGTATAAAAGGAGTGACCTTCGGGGGGCATTTATGCTTCTTGTTTAAGTACATAGCTTTCCAATTATTCTCCAGCTGTTGAACCAGCATTCAAAATCTTTCAGGGTCTCCGTGGCGCAATCGGTTATCGCGTTCGGCCCTTAACCGAAAGGTTGGTGGTTCAATCCCATCCGGGGACGTTAACGTTTTACATTTTTCTAGCTGGGAAGATTATAACTCTTAAGAAAAAAGATTCGCTATATTCTTTCTCTTGCGGCCAACCATCCAACTGTAACTGTATTAGTTTAAATCGAGAAAAATAGTAAAGAAAATTCCATGGCCTCAAACTCGAATAAGAGACCGTCTGCTTGCCATCCCCTTACCATAATCGCTAAGCCATCCTGGACATGGAAATGATCGCTATCAAACATGTCCTATGAGCATAGCTTACAGCGCGACTTTTTTGTTTACTGTTAAATGGCAAATACTGTATGTTAACAAATAACCAGAAAATGGTTCCTGGAGAAAAATATTCAGTCCATGTAATTTTCTTTACTATTTTTTTACTCTATAAAAGTATGGCGTGAAAAAAAAATAACCCTCGTAGACCCATTTTCCAGTTATATATGGATTTTCTGGTAGGTGGGCGTCCGTCTTAGACCATCAAAGCTGCTATTACATATTAGTGTCTCGAATCTTTAATGTTTAAACACAATTATTGAATGAAGAGTATGAACGAAGATACTTTTGTTAGATAAGTTTAGCGTATAATAATGTCCATAAAACTATAGGTTCCTATTTCAAATATCAACTTTGACCTATAAACAGATTCTCAGGGTCTATACATAAGTTTACCAATAAATGTTTGCTTTCGGTCTTTCTCCAATTTTCTTAAATCGTTTACTTCCGCTGTAGAGTTTCGTTTCTTATTGGCTGTTTTAAGTAAACCAAAAATCATTGCTTTATTCTGCAAACCAGACGACAATTATTGCGTGGTTAAATGTAAAAATGGGTAGCAACTGGTTTTGTGAATTACTATATTTACCGAAATCCTTAATGTTATCGCGTCGTTATTAACGACGCTTTCGTGCATCCGGGGCATAAGTGCAATAGATAGTCTGTAGAAGTATATAGGGTCGTTGAGCTCCATTGAAAACTGAGGCTAAAGTTTCTAGCTCCCGATAGAGCGGGAGCTCCATTGAAAAATGGCACTGCATGTACAAGTTGTATAATTGAATCGGTCACCTGGAAAATATTGTAACTTTTCAATGGAAAAATGATTCTACTTTTTTGGTTTAATTTTTTTCAATTTATTATCAAGACAACAAAATCATAATTTTTGGAATATATTGTTATTTTTTTTAATAATAAATAGTTGAAGTAGCTTTTAAACTGTTATTTTTCAAAATTCTGTTTTGTTGCTTACAACATTTGCCAGGTGACCCATTCAACTGGCCCAACATGCCTGGATGCGAGCGAATGGAGTAGGTTAGTGTCGTCCTATTCCATAAGGTTTAAGTCTGAACCGTCATTTTGATCTCGTGGTCAAAAATGACAACTGAGTAACTATTGTAAATTCGTCGTCATTTTAGGCAAGTTTATTGTTGCCTGAAGTTATGGAATCTTAAATTAGGCGTGTAGTCGTATGTACAATTATTATTATTTATTTGTTATTTATTTGGTTGGTTGGTTAATACAGAATATATCCGACATATCCACCTTTTTTCCTGGCCCTTCAAGACTTCTTTATATGAGACAATATATGAGATGCGGTAGATTAAATGAAATTCCACTAAACTCAGCGAGCAAAACAAAGGGCAAAATGACCGAATGTTACGTAATTTTAAGTAGCCTACATTTCAAGAATCAGTTTTGGAATTATATGGTTATGTTCATCCCACAATTCCAAATCAATAACATTATCGAGTAAGGAGTTGTCAGTAACATTTGCTTTTTGTTGTGAAGCTTTTGAAAACTGATTCTGAATTTACTATTATGTCAGAATTTTCTTTACTTATTTGCTCCATTAATATCCTCCTCTCAGATGTGTTCTTCATCAATAAGGCGTGGTAGCATATGGAACAATTTTTTATTCATCTCACCAAATCATTCTTTATTTAAAATGATCACGCCTCCTAAATATTCGATGTTCAGTACTTGTTAAGTTCATTTTAGTATTAGCTGTCATATTTATCTTCTGTGGCCAGGACCTCACTTGTTTCTTTTTATTTGAATTAGCCATAATTTCTACTTTGCAGCAAGGAAAAAAAGTGAAAAAGCCTTCCACCTTTGTCTTAATGATTGCTACGTACAGAAACGAAACAAATTCGTTGCCTGCATCGTTTTTCGCTCTTTAAAATTCCATGTTAGTAACGTATTTTAGAAGGCCAAACTATTGAAAATTCAGAAAAATAGACAAATACAGAGAATTCTAACATTACCAAGCGAAACTGCAAGTATCGTACGAGCACTTGAGCAAAAAACATGCGATCTCCTATGCGTGGTTAAGCGCATTCGTGATCAAAATGGCAGCCACAAAAATAAGAGTGGTCACCACTCTTCTCCCGCTCTCTAACATCCAGGTACCCTAGCCTAACTGTGCATGCAGCGCCGCCCTAGCGGGGACTAGAAACTTTAATTTCATTTTCAGTATCAATGGAGCCAGGATTGAATTCGGCCAGAATTTGATGACACAATACTGTGAAGTTTGTGTGAATTCTGCAAAAATTTTAAATAAATAATTGATAAAACAACGTGACTGCATTATATAGCTAACTGTTAACATTGGGCGTCAACGATATAAATAAAATAGCTGTAAAAGTTAGGGAATTCAGATCATTTGGGCCATTGCGAGCTATGCGCCAAATAGCGTGATCTGAATTCCCAAGCTTCTCAAAACATTGGAAAATAGCTCAATGACTTAATGGTTCAATCCAAAGTTATTCCTGTGAATACCACCAGGCGGCAATCGTCATTCAAGCCTGGAGATTTTAGTTCTTTACATATGCTTATTCCAAGATTATATATAATGTATTTCATTCTAATATACATGTATAGGCTAATCGTTAGATTGATGAACAATAGTTAATTTTCATTTATGAAAATTATTTATGTTAATTAATTTGACGAAGTGCCAGACAAAATGCTGAGCATTCCCGATAAGAGGTAGACTGCAGAGGCGAACTTTAGGTATAATTCAAACTAATTTAATTCATATCGTTTACAATACAATACAATGTGATTTAATTAGTTGTAGAATTGTATTACTCTATAGCTAATTATTTCACTTGCCTACTCGGGTGGCCAAAGCGAGTAGGTGTCAGAGGTTAACTTCTGACCAGCGAAAGCTGTGGGCCAAGTTCATGTTGCCTCATTAGAGGTGTTTTTTTACGTTGGGTGTAGCATTATGCCACCTGAAGATCTTTTCAGATCTTATTAACCTGTGGAGGCAATACCATCTGCCCCGCCACTTCAATACTTGTTGCTCCCTTTTATGAGGTTTTATGCTTTTAAATTAGGTGCAGCCCTCGGTCACCTGAGGATCTTTATTCTGCTGAGGCTGAATGTATCTCTTTTTCTGTTGTTTTGAGTTTTTGGAATGTTGGTGGAAGTGAAAAAGGAGACTTCCTTCTTGCTATGGGGTATAACCCAAATGAACAAATTCAAAAAATTAATTATAAAAAGGTGAAAAAGTTGGATTAGTTATTATGGTTCTTTATTTAGGAATTTGTGTACTTTTTACGACAGTTAAGAGCATGCCGTAGCTTACGAAAAAGACAGGCCCCGGTGCGGAAAAGTCACCTGACCATGGTAGGCTGATCAACAATCCAACCTTCATTGTTTTCAACAAGCGAAAAAATACTGATTCTTAAAATCAAAGATGGAAACAATGATGATTACATTGTTATTCAGCCTAGGATGATCAGGTGACTTTTCCGCTTCGAGGCCTGACTTTCTCGTTGGCCTCGAGAGCGTGCTAACAGAGTGAGTTTTTGAAATAGCTGACAATAACCGAAATAACAATAAATCGACAGCCCTTTCCGACGTCAAATTCAGCTATTCCTAAATTATGAAAGCATGCAAGAAGCGAGGCTTCGTAGTTTCCAAGAAAGGGATATCAAGAGTAGTAAATAATATTGGCAAAACCAGAAGCGGCGCAATTCCTGAGGGTAAAAAGCAGGCCAATCCGAGACCATCCCACTAGCCGTACTCCTGACGTCGTCCGAAAACTTCCGGCTCTCGTAACTGGATGTTACCCTCTAACACAACGGGCCGTTGCAGAGAAGGTAGGGATATCTGTGTACACGGTAAACAATTATCAACCGTGATTCACAAAAGGAGAAGCAACACAATAGCCACGTTCATAAGTCTTTGCCGCGCCATGTTCAAGACGGATCAACTGCTGTAAACTGTATGAACGATACCTGGCGGATGAAAAGTGAAAATACATTGCCACACTAGATGAGGCGTATGTTTATTTAAGCGACTGCAGCAAGAGCCGAGCCATTTTTTACCGCCAAAGGGGTTCTAAGATCTCCAGAAAATGGTACCGTGAATGCAAGGGAAAAGCATTTTTTGGCAGAGAAAGTATAAAGTTTTACTATAATAATTTTATAACAAACATCAACAAAAATAACATCCTGAAATCCCTCAAAAATAAAAACATTGTAAGAGTATACGCAAAAATAAAAACATCACACATTTAGTGTATATGATGTGGCATTGGACTCGCTGACCTGGAAAACACTTGTAATAACACCAAAAATATATAATCCTAGCTCAAAAATTACCTCAGTTATGCCAATAATGTTTAAAATGCTGTCGCGACGAATAAAACGTCAGTTTGCATTACTAAATTGGCCTACACCATCTGAAATTCAAAACAGTCATGACATATGATACATAACAGTTATCAGGATAATGTGTAGAACAAATATAGCTGGTGTTCAGATTTATTGGAATATTTCATTTTTATAACCTACCTCTAATAATATAGCATTGATTGTTGGTAGTTTTCGATAAACGTAGAGCTCTAACCTATCATTAGCCCTGATAATGCTTAAATCTAGAAAAGCATGGCGTTTATCGCTCTCAACTTCATAGGTGAATTTGATTTTTTCTTTGACTTGTTATTTGCTTTTTTGATGTTCTTGTTTAATAAACAAAAGTCAAATGCTTCTTTTTTATCGCTTCATATTCATTTTGTAATATCCTCTAATATCTGTGGGCAGTGTATTTCGAAGTTAGTGTTAAGTAATTGGAACATAGTTTTTCCACGGCCGAACGTCTATGGAAAGTAGTATAGGCATATTCTTTCTTTTCATCACGTTTATTTCCAGGCTTTTCATATATCTATTTGAAGTAATTTTATCTATTAATTTGTTGTACGAAATTATTTAGTTTCTCTTCCCAATGGTCAAGGGTAGAAGTAAAGTTTATGCACAGCTGTTATGAAACTTTTCTTAAATCAACGTAGGATATTTGACTGTAATTGTAATTTTTAGTGTTGTAACCGTCGTTAAATTATTCGGAGTAAGGCACCGCGATTCTTCTCTTAAGTTTTGAAAAATGTCCTTTTGCCTTCATCCCCATTCCACTCCTTGTTGCTCGGGCGATTAGAGTCTTTTTTTCTTAAGACGATGATGTTGGCTCGATGCCAATCCCTTCCTACATTCATCTCTTCGATTTCCTCCACTTTTCGGTTTCCCCCTCAAAATATTTTGAGCGCCAGTTACTTTCTAATTTCACCGGCTAAGGCCATTGAAAATTGATTTGAATAAGACCAATGAAAATGAGCGTTTTTTCTAAACATCGTATTAAAAAATATTTTTATTTCTAAACCGATGTGAATCATTGCAATGGGAAATGTATAACTAAAACTCAAGAATAAGAGTAAGACACGGTAGATGGTAATGAAAGTGATTGCAACTTGTAATATTTGTTTGATGGTTAATAAAAAGAATACGTTAGTTAATAGTCAATTTGAGATACACACATTGTGCTAAAAAGGTATGAGACGGAAGATACCAGATTAATATTTATTTATTTATTTATTTATTTATTTATTTATTTAATGTTATTAATAAGAATGCAGATGAACCCGGGGGGAGCCGGTATGGTTTAAAAACCGACAAGCAGGCTCCCCGATGATCATACAAAGTCATAATTGAATAAATAGCTAAATTTCATACTGTTATAATTTCAGTATTTATACATAGAAAGCCAATATATGATTACTAAAAAGTAAAATAATTATTAGGGTATACTAGCTGATATACCCGGCGTTGCTCGGGCTCTTTTTTTGATGAAAGTTTGCAATATCTGAATAGGAATATACAGTAAAAATCAATACATTAAAATAGTAAAAATTCATATAGAAACACCGAAAAAATTTTTTTTTAATTTTCCTAATGGATGGCCCTCTAACAGTTCTCCCCGGTTCGTTTTGGAATGTTGTGTATAGCTGAGCGAGTTTACCATAGTGCCGGAGAAACAATGTGTGGAATTATGTGTATGGCTACGAAAGTGGGAGGAAATATAATGAAAATGAAACAATGGTTTGATCAGCCCTGGCTATGGCTGTAGTTTTTCTATTTTGTGGGACCTGTCCTTTAATAATTCATTTGTTTATCTAAAAATTCAACAATTCCAAAATTCTCTTCTTGGATGGCGATGAATGTAATTGATCGTTTGTGTCTGTGTACAGTGCAATTCCAACAATTGATAAAGTATTAGGAAATAAAGAAATTAAACTGCAAGCATCAGGTAAATGATATTAATTAGAAAAATGGATGGAAAAATTCTGCTACTTGGATTCGAACCAGGAACCTCGATTGTCATGGTCGACACCTCTACTAATTGGGCCATGGTTTCTTAATTGAAGAGGTTATGAGTCATAACTTATGACACTCCCGTTTAAACGCGATCCCGCTATTATTTTGTTCACCAGATGGCGAAACATCGAAGTATGCTTTAAAATAATCAGATATACAATAGAATTCAACATATAAAGCATAAGTTATCGATGTTTATTTTAAGGCACAGCTAGTTATACATTTTAAGCTTTTTATTTTAAATAAATGATTCATAAAAATTTAATAAATGGAGCATAGATTGCTCGTTCGCCATCTACTTCCGGTACATCTTCTGGTTCGCGCCGATAGCATTGGAATAGTTACGAGTGTCGTCATGACTCTTCAATTAAGAAAACATGAATTGGGCTATCGCAGACACCTGAACAGCCATGCTGTCACTAAGTGTCTTAAAGACAACAAAGTAGTCTTTACCTGATGTTTGGTGTTTGCTCCAGTTTAATTTCTTTATTTCTTATTGTGTGTTCATCAAACTTTCTGATGGTTTGGATAGGAGAAATTCACGATCTGTGAACCGGGTGCCCACCTTCCATTGGATGTCTTTTCTTGACAACTTGGTTGTCTTTAAGACACTTAGTGACAACATGGCTGTTTAAGTGTCTGTGATAGCCCAATTGATAGAGACGTCGAGGTTTCTGGTTCGAAGTTTTCAAAATGGACCTATAAGAAACACACATGGACCTATCTGTTCCCTATGCATTTCAAAATGGTTAGACCAACCTTGATGAAATTTTTCATGGTAATTCCGATGGAGCGTGGGAAGGTTTTAGGTAGGTCATGGTGGAGATATCGCCCTTCATGGAAAACACACTCTACAATTCGTTACCCCCCTCCCTAAAAGAGGTTAATTTGGTTAATTATGCAGTGCAACACCAGTTAATGTGTTAACAAACTGAAAATGAATTTTATATAAAAGATTATTTTTTTCAAAATCTCATGTAGACAGTGCTCTTCTCCTTATTTTTAAGGTCATGTGTGCACAATTTCATCAAGATTGGAATAAAACTGTAGATTTGTATAAGAGACAAATATACATACATACAAACAACCATTTATATATATATAGATTATAAAGCACCGCGATACATTCCCCCTCACCAACGCAACGTATTACTCGACGTTGCACATGAAGCAAGCCCCGTATTTGATTACCGAATTACTTAATAAAATGAAATAATAAATTAAGGAAATGGTTATTAATTACTCTAGACATTTTTTATTGGAAGGCAATTAGCTGATTGTAATAATCTATTTTTAAAAGTTAAGTTTGTTTAGAAATTTGAGAAGCCATTCAATTGCCGTCTGCTGCTGTCTATTTCGTCTGAAGTGGATTCGTGCTTATTGCTGTGAGTAGTGGAAGAAAGAAGTTCCGTTAAGCGTATTAATACACCGCTTTAACAATGGAGTCCTTGTATGAATATGTGTGCTCAAATATTTTCGTTTTTGTGGTTTATTTTGAAATAAACAAAAATCCGTACCCTCTTATTTTGCTAGCATCTATTGTAGCTTCAATTGAGTAACATATTTCAATTTGGTGGAAATCTGTGACATACATGTTCGAGGGATTCCCTTGTAAGTAATACGGACCGCCTTTGCGAACATAAATATTCTGCTACTCCAATAGAATAAATTTTCTTCCAGGTTAATAAAAATAAGTCTTTCTTACTTGAATGAGACGTTGCGTTTTCATACCAGAACCTCGTTTCAATACAGGTTAAAAATTGACAGGATGGCTGCATAACACGGCGATAGGGACCCGGCAGCTCATTCATAATTCCATTTTTAGCAAAAACCTTTCCAGCATTGAAAAACGAATTTTCTCGCTGCCTTAATTCTCCGACACAATTATTCTGTCCGTGATGCCCTTCCATCTCTACTAACGCTGTCCACGTCTTCTCCACGATCTGCTCCAGCTAACAGATTTACCGGTTCTATCCTCTTTCTTTCTTGCCACGTAATCTCTCTTTTCCTCCCGGAAATTTCGTCACTTTCTTCCATTCTATTCGTTCTCTGAACTTCCTCCTTCTCTTCTCCTGCTTTAACATCCACGTCACTTTTCTTAAATTTTGTGACCGTATTCTTCCTACTTAGATAAAAAGTTCTCGAATAGAAATATCTTCACTGATGCCGCCGTAACACATATCCTATGAAATCTGTTGTTATTGTAACTAATAAAATAATCATATCAATATTTGAAGTTTCTATTAAAATAAAACCGTCATCTAACGTGAAAATATAGGCAAATGAAGAATAACGAAGCTCCATTTGCTTGTAAGTTTTGTATTAATCATTTATATCAAATGCTAATGGTGTATCTGCTGTAAAATGTATAGTTAAAAGCACAATCCTGTTAAGATTTGTAAAATCCAGCATAACCCTAATAAGGACCCACTACAACTCTAATTAAAGGGTGAGTTTTAGAGATAGATATCATTTCAGAGGAGGAGTCTCAGTGAACAAGGAATAAGCCTCCCGAGGAAGGTATAGGAAAGTAGCGGAAACCCTGATTTCAACTATTTTTTTTTATTCCTTCATCTGCACTTTTTAACCCCCCATTTTTTTTAATCAAAAATTTATTTTCTCGAACCTTGTATTTTGAAAATATAAAAGAACCCTATCTTCTTTCGTTTCTCATCATTTTCGATCGAATGAAATGATCCCTATATGTTGCCATAAATTCTAAAGACCAAGTGATTGCCACGCCTACAATTCCGACCCTATTGGGAGAATTTGGCCCAAACTTTACAATGATGTTGATCTTGCTTAGAGGAATCTGCAAACCGAATTTCACTCCTTTATATGCATAAATCGCGTAGACCATTTGGTCCCCTCTAATTTCCGCCTCCGAAACTCCGACCCCAGTAGGCCAATCAAATCCAAACTAAATAGTGAAGGTGCACATGCCCATAGTAAGCTACATTCCTAATTTCAAATTTATACCTCAAAAAATGCGGAAATTATGAAAAGGACGGACGGACAGACAGACGGACATTGTGAAAACAATAAGTAGCTCCATTCTTCCGCTACTTAACAAGAAATTAATCCTCCCGAGGAAGGTATAGGAGAGTAGCGGAAGCGCTGAGATCATCTATTTTTACCCTTATATCTGCACTTTTTAACCCTACCCCCATTTTTTAAATCGAAAAATTGATTTTCTCGAACATAGTATTTAGAAAATGAAAAAGAGCTTTACCTTCTTTCGTTTCTCATCATTTCCGATCGAATGATATATCACATGCCATATTTTGCCATAGTTCTAATGACCAAGTGACTGCCACCCCCAAACTCCGACACTATTGGGACAATTTCGCCAAAACTTTACAGTGATGTTGGTCTTGCTTAGAGGAATCAGCATACCGAATTTTACTCCTTTATATCCAAAATACGCGTAGACCTTTTGGTCCCCTATGATTTCCGCCCCCGAAACTCCGACCCCAGTGGTCCAATCAAAACTAATCTAAATAGTGAAGATGCACATGTCCATGATAAGCTACATTCCGAATTTCAACCTTCTACCTGAAAAAATGCGGAAATTATGAAGGGGACGGACAGACAGACGGACATTGTGAAAACAATAAATAGCTCCATTCTTCCACTACTTAATAATCAAGGGACTTGGGTTTAAGTGCTCGCCAGGGCGGCGCTTCGATTCAACGGAGTCTAGAGATCCTGTATATGTCAGAGATACTACAACTAATCAATGGGCGCCATTTTGTGCTAAACATATGAATGAATTCCTTTTAATGACGACTTAGTCGTTTGGTCAATTGTAGCATAAAATATTTCTTGCATCCTAAAATTTCAATAATACTTTCTTTAAATAGTTAGTTCCTTGAAATAATGCAATTTCTGCTAGCACAGTTAGTACATAATGGCCGTTTCACAACAATGGTTGTCGTATCCATGATATATACAGGGTCTCTAACGGAGTCTGGAACAGCAGACGACGCTGTTGTTTATTGAAGACGAGCGAGCGTAGCTCCCTTATCAGTCACCATTGTAACGTCATCACGTCAAAACCACTAAACCAATAATAGCCAAATCTCACACACTCATAGTGTGGTGCCTGAAGGTGGTCTGTATTAAAAAAAAAAAACCGGACATATTTGATGTCGTTGAAGAGTAAAAAACGTTCTGGTTGAGCTTCATGATGAGGTCCGTCATGTCCGTGCTATGTAGTGAAGCCGAACGCAAATTTCAATTGTCAATGCAGTCAGTAAAGCTAATTGTTGTTGACCAATTCTTAATGCTTGGACTGAACTTGCTGGGCAAAGTAGACAACCGACTTCGTCAAGGAAACCGAGAAAAACAACATAAAATTCTTGGCGGATATGCATTGCTGCTTTTGGGCGACTTTAATCAGTTGCTTCCTGTTGGTGTTACACCTATGCATAAGCAATCGAATCCATCGTCTACTTTTGCTGTTCAAGGAAAATTGGTCTAACAACAACTGAAAAAATATTTCATATAACAACAATTATGCGTCAAGTAGGTGAAAACCAGGCACCTTTTCGTGAACTACTCAATCGTCTCGCAATCGGTGAAGTGTATGAAGGTGACTTTCTTCTGTTAAAATCTAGATTTGTAAGTTACAATCTTAACGAGAAAGCCCATTTTTCTAACGCCATTACTTTGATGCCTCGCAATAAGGAAATTTCGGAACACAGCGAACCATGCCTTCGTAACTTAGGTGTACCTGTTACATTGATTGCTGCTGAACACAATAACAACACTGCTCGGGAGGCATCATCTGACGAAGCACGCGGTCTCCCTTCTTATCTGCAGTTGGCAAAAGGTTGCAAGGTAATGCTCCGTCTAAACCTATGGACATTAAAAGGATTGTGCAACGGAACGTTTGGTGAAGTGATGGACATCGTCTGTACATCGAGTGGCGACAGCGCGATACCAAGCCGTTTGCTGTTGTGCGTGTTGGTAAAGTTTGAGAAATACACCGGACCAACACTTTATGATGGGTCAATTCCCATTTCCCCCGTTCTCGTAACTTTAAAAATTCAAATGTGGCATGCACACGAAAACAAATTCCACTTCATGTTGCATATGCCATATCAGTTCACAAATCACACAGCATGCGACTTCAAAAAGCATGTATTGATATCGACAAGTCAGACTTTGCTGCTGGAATGTCATGTATGGCTTTTTCACGGGTCAAGTCATTGGTAGGCATATTGATTATCAAAGAATATGATTGGAATCGCTTGAAGTCGATAAACACCAACAAACAACTGGAAAACAAACGACGAGAATATCATCGTCTTTTGTCGTTGTGTAATTGACTTGGAAAGCATTGATAAACGCCTATCCGTTTGAAATAAACATCTGCAATCCAATATAGGCGGCGTGGAAGTGGTCTAGGTTTTTTTAGTTTACCTTTACCTCATTTACCTGAATTTTCACTGATAGTTACATTTTATGTTTCAATAAGTAAGTCAAATAAAATGAACATACAACTTCATTTCAATTTAATGAACGAGTCCAAACGATGCTGATTTTCCAAGTTTCATGTTCAATTCTCACCAAAACTTTGAGTTTTATAATTTGCGGCATAAAACAATTTATTGTCCCTCATTTTAGCATTATCCTCAAGAAATATGAATAAGATAACTCTTTTTTTCTGCTTGTCACCCCTTTTTGATTGAAAAGTGGTCGTTTCAAATTAATGAAATATTGCGAGCGCCGTTTCATAATAATGGAATAGTCTGAATATTCCATTTCCATTACTCTTGAAAAGTTCTAAAACGTTGTTGCACGTATTTTGCTGTTCGTTTTCAGTACGTGTACACATTGCTTCATTCAATGGCGAAGAAACGTGATCTCTCACAGAAAGAAAAAGATCGTATTGTTGGAAAGCATTTGGCTGGGAATATCCAGGTCCGAAATAATATTTTTGCTTGGATTTATTCAAAATGCTATTTCAAAAATTGTTAAAAATTTTAAAAACTATAAGCCAACGCAAAGCTAACGGAAGAAATGTGGTCGAAAACGGAAGAAAACACGGTGAGACAACCAGACATTGACGAATCTGGCAATGAACAACAGATTCAAAAGTATCGGGGATCTGAGGAACTTTTGGAACTCAAATATCCGGTACCACTATATGGAGAAGATTGAGATAACTCGGATTTCGGTCGCGTGTGGCAAAAATCAAGCCTCATCTAATTGCTGCACAAAAGAAAAGATGTGAATGGGCGAAAGAGCGATGGCATTGGACTTATGATGATTAAAGTAGAGTGATTTTTTGGATGAATCAAATTCTCCATTAAGTTTGGTGATCAAAGGCCACGCGTTTGGCGCAGAAAGCATGAAAGTACCCATGCATATTGCTTGAAAGGATCAGTGAAATATTCGGCAAGTGTAATGGTGTGAGGCTGCATGAGTGCTAATGGTGTTGATAAAATGTTTGATCAACTCAAATGTGAATTCCGAGTCCTATAAAGCATTCTTGGAGACATTGCTTATTCCAGCGGAAGAAGCTGGGATTTCCAACAGGATTTAGCCCCCGCCCACGCATCCAGATCAACCAAGGAATGGTTGGAAAGCCATCAGATGACTGTGTTGAAGTGGCCAGGCAACACGCGTGACCTCAATCCCATTGAAAACGTTTGGGCAATAGTAAAGAAGAGCATTGCTGCTGGCCGACCAGGCACTAAAGTCTCATATAAAGCATGCTGATGAAATCCGGGTCACTAATTCAATCAATGCCTAGAAAAGTGAAGGCTCTATATGAAACCAAAGTTGGTCAAACAGCCTATTAATAAATGCCAAGTGTTTCAGAGGAGGTAAAAATTATTGTTTCTTTTCATTTTGGGTATTAAATGTAAGTTTACAAACACTTTCAATAAATTTGTGAAATGAGTTTTGCAGTATTCCATTAATTTGAAACGACCACTTTGCATTCACAAAGGGGTGACAGGCAGAAAAAAGAGTTATCTTAATCATATTTATTGGGGATACTGCTGAAATAAGGGGTATTAAATTGATTTATGCCGCAAATTATAAAACTTCAAACGTTTGGTGAGAATCGAACCTGACACTTGGAAAACCAACATCGTTTGGAATATTCCATTAAATTGAAATGAAGTTGTACTTGTAATTATAAAGATTGAACATATTAAATTATTGAATGATTAATCCATGTTAAATTAGTTTAAAGGAAGAACTCCGCTTCAACTTGCCAGCAAATGAAATTGATGGCTTCCTAGTTATAGTATTTCCCATAGAAACCCTTCCCGATACTTGTTTTTTTAAGCATAATATCATATAGTCATTGAATATAGCTTCCAATGCTTTTTATACATTTTTATTTACCTCAAAACTTCTATTTCGTTCAAATCTTGCAATCGATTTTTCACCCATTTCCCTTTGTTCAAACGGCTTTAGATTTGGCACACTGATTCATTTCCGGTGGCAATACAATCCAGTATAAGAGGTTTTAAAATTCGAACCCTTAAAAACTATTAAACTGATTTTCATTTAATTTTTCATTCCGGGTAGGGGAGTGGGTCCCCTATTCAGGTTTTCTTCATTTTCACATATTTGTAGCAAGATTACGGGTTAAAAATTGATTGCAAATCCAAGACTAAAAAGTATAAAAAAAAAACATAAAAAAAGAATTGCTATTTTAATGAAAGGCACCAAAAATTAGTTTTTACTTTTTATGTGCACTTTTTAAAGTAAAAATTTATACCTAAAAAGTTTTTTTTTTATTTTTAATATTAATAACATAATGTCAGGAGGACAAAACGAATAGTAAAAAATTAACTGTTACAGAATACAGCTGTGTATTAAAAAGCAATTTATTATTAGACAACCAGGGAGAAGAAACTATTTTTTGCTGTAAAAACCTATTGAACTTTCCTATTTGTGTAATTTAACCCTATTGGAGATTTTTGTAATTTTTCTTACTATACAGATTGTTTCATAATTGGTGTCCCGTCTTTAGGTCCAAACAACGACTCAAGGGTAACAGACTGGGGGGAAATGAATATCGATTATTTGGTTTTAAATGTCCCCTAATTCCGAATAAAAACATTTCGCGTCCCTGGGGGTGAAGAGGTAAATTTTGAAAATTTTAATTTGGTAGGGGTAGGGGTTAGAACCCATGTGTTATTTAGAAAGTTGTAGAGCATCATGTAAAATGTGGGTTTAGCAAAAAACTCGGTGAAAAAATCTCATCCCCTGCCCTTTATCGAGTGGGTAAAGTAAAAGGTATGGCTAGCTGATGTCGAGTTATAAATACCCGAATTGTAGAGTATGATTCTTAAAAGTTGCAATGGTCCTTCAGAGGTATTGGGCATTATGTTGCAAGCACGGGTTCAAATCCCATCTTCATCAAATTATTATATTTTGCAGTCTTCCTAAATTCATTTTAACATATATGGGAATGTGTCACAAATCACAAGACCTCTGCAACCATATTTCGGCGTTTGTATGGGAAGGGGTTCTTTGACGGAAGATGTGAACACGTATTGAGCAGAACCCCGCTAATAGAGACAATTCGTGATATGGAGACACTTGAAGAACGTGTCAATGCAGGCCTGTGTTGCTATTCGGATACAGGCTGGAAAATTCGAACGAGTGCGCCTTCCATTGTGCGACGTCGTGTGAACGTTCATATTGCATCCCAAGCCTCACTTCGAATATCTTTTATAACGTTGACACAATTACTGCGGTTATAACAGCAATGCAATGTTCTGACTAATTGGTCTATTACAGCCAAACCGTCCATGACCAATTTATTATGACCACCTGACAGTTTAGAGCAAATTAGCTATACCGTCACGCCGTTGCACTAGAGGGCCGGACTGATATAAAAAAGGAAAACCTAGTGCTTACGCCGGTAGTAGAAGTGATTTGTTTGTGAAGATAGGGTACACAATAGGATTTCAGAGGCTTTGAACGTGGGAAGATTGTAGGAGCTTGGAGACATAAAGCGAGTATCAGGGAAACCGACACATTTGTGAAATGTTCAAGAGCAGAAGTTGTTAAAGTGATTAAAGACTGGACTATCAAGCAAAAAACTAGATGTCAACGTGCAACTTGTGGTCATCATCGACAAGTGAATGCTCAGGCGGAACAGAGAGTGCCTAGAATTGTAAAAGATAACAGAAGGGCTACAGTGCCTCAAAGTATGGCGGAAACTACCTTTCAAAATCTCATGGAGTCCACGCCAAGAAGAAATGACGCAGTATTAAACGCAAAAGATGGCCCATCAAAGGATAAAGGAGGTGATCATAATAAATTGGTCACTCAGTTCATATGCGATTTTTGTTCCTTTTCTGGTCAAGAGTCACCTCCTGAAGTTTGTCTACATTGTTTTAGTTCAATCGGTATATTAGAGTTGGCGAATTCGCTGCAAATTTAGATTTATCTAACGGATTTGAAAATATACAGTTTATATTACTGCCTCACAAACATCATAACGTGTAACTTCAAGAATCTGCTGCAATTTAATTACAGCATCGGTGCATGGACCATAAGAAATTTTTCAAATATTCCTTTTGAAATTATAATAGACACTAAGCGAAATAATTATTAAGTTTGAATACCAAACAATACATTTTATACAGGGTGTTTCAAAATTATGTACAATAAATTTAGTGACATATTCTTCAGGTCAAAAGAAGACGAAAATGTTCTATAGGATTTGTTTGCGAGTAATCCAATATGATACAGTAGGGAAGCACGGTAGTTAGCGGACGATATTTTAGCAGTTCCAGCGTTTCGACCCAACACTAGGTTGAGTGGTTTGTTCCATTTAAACCTACTTTAGGGTTGTTCCATTAGTTGTGTACGGCTGTTTCCATTACTGTAGTTTCACTACTGTACATCCACTAGGAATATCAATTTCAGAACGTTTGCGTGCTTTGACATACGCATTACGATTTGCGTAAAAAAAGTCATGTACACGTATTCCAGTGCAGAATACACTGACATGCACATAATGTATGGTCTTGCGGACGGAAATGCTGTGGAAGCAAGAAGACTCTACCAAGAACGCTTTCCGAATAGACGTTTGCCAAATAACCGAACATTTGTATCTGTCGACAGACATTTGAGGGAGCGTGGTTCCTTTGGCCGTCAAACAGGACAAGGGCGGCCTGTAGCACATTCTCCGGATGAGGAGGACGTGATAATTGACATCATACATGATGAACCACAGACAAGCACATTCTGTTTGGCGCATTCTTCACCGTCAGCTTTTGCATCCATACCACCTGCAACTAGTTCAGGCACTGAACCCAACGGACTATCCACACCGACAACGATTTTGCCAATGGATACAACGTCGTCATGCAGCAGACCCTAGTTGTCTCAGCCAGATACTTTTCACGGACAAAGCAACCTTCACCCGGACAGGAATCGTAAATTCTCACAACCAGCACCATTGGGCAGATGCTAACCCGCATGTTACCAGAGCTCGAGCGAATCAAGAGCGTTTCTCCGTGAACATTTGGTGTAGAATTGTCGGAAATAACTTAATTGGCCCTTATGTGTTGCCGCCACGATTGACTGGGCGAACGTATCTTTTGATAAGATCTAACATGTGGTTCATGCATGATGGCGCTCCAGCACATTTCAGCCATGTTGTGCGAGCACACCTTAATGCTGCATACACGAATCGGTGGATAGGTCGAGGTGGACCGGTAGCCTGGCCTGCAAGATCACCCGACCTTAATCCCTTGGACTTTTTTCTGTGGGGTCATGTGAAAACGATCGTCTACAGCACAGAAGTTCCTAACATTATGGATCTGCGACAACGAATTGAAAATGCATGTCAAACAGTTCGTAATGCTGGCGACGAACTCTTCCATGACATCAGACGGTCGCTCATGAACGTGCGAGCTGGTGGCGGGCACTTTGAACAATTCCTGTAATTTGGAGCCACGGGTTTAGTTGGCTGTATCGCGTAAATAAATCGTTTCCAGACAAAGTGCTATAGAACATTTTCGTCTTCTTTTGACCTGAAGAATATGGCACTAAATTTATTGTACATAATTTTGAAACACCCTGTAGAATGACACCCATTTAGACAAAGGCATCTTATTTTTCTTCCATCTTAAGGCATGGGCATACCAATTAGAGTTCAGGTACCCTACGACATACGTGCCACCGTGTTAGTCCTGTTCAGTGATGCCAATGGCGGTGGTTCCAGGCAAAAGAACAAGCTCTGTGTCGAACAATGTTTTAAACTATAGCTAAATGTTCACTTTCAATAGCATTCCAAAAGCACAAATAAAAAGGCAGCAGATCTGAAAGAGCCACAGGGCGAAAATAAAAAGGCAGCAGGGCGCAACTCCATTGCTAAACCGTCCTATTTAATTTCGCGCCAAGTTTTTTTGCAACATTTCTTGTGTAACACCAAGATAGCGTCAGTAACTTTTCTTCTCTGCTGTGGTCAGGTACACGTATTGCAAACACACCACAGACAAAGTCTAGGATGGGTATAAGTCCGCTGACGGTGAGGGCCAGTGAATTGGATCACTCCCACCGTAACGCAATAACGTTTTTGTAATCCGGTGGTGATCATCCATATTTCCCCCTAAAATTATGCTTTACAGTGATGGTGACCTTATTTCATGGTGCCATAAAACACTGCGCTTTCTCCTGAACTGACGCCATTTTCTCGTTTTGCAATTGCAGCGTCTCCTGTATCTATAACATAGGGAAAAAATGGTGGCGCGTTAATATTTCTCTTGCAACCAACTATACTGTTGTCACCGTAATCGTTTCTTTTAATTAAATTTTGTAATGTTGGAAAGATATTTCGGCCACCCTATACTTTTGTTGCAGTGACACTGAAAATGTTCGTTACTATCAAAGCTACACTCGCATATTAATGTCTCAAAATCTTTAGGATTTAAATATAAGGTACGATCAAATCGTTCCGGAGTTAGATACGCATCTCGACAACAATTGGCAGCACAAGTCCACAAATACAGCAGGTTATAGACTTAATTCATAAATCAGCTTTTCATAGGATTTTGTTTCTTGTGCATTGAGCACTGAGAAAATACTGCTATGGTGATCACGTTTGTGAGGTCGTTTGTGATTTTATCATGGACTTTAATTTGAGAACGAGCAAAAATGAAACCGAAAGTGACCGTTCGGCGAAAGTGACCAGATCTGTGGCGAAAAAAAAATCGGATGCTCCAACTCGAGAATGCACCCTCTCACCGAGCTCTCAGACAACACGATTTCGCTTCCACACCCACCCTACTCGCCAGATTTGGCTCCTTTCGGAAAATGAAGATCCAGTTGAAAGATCCCCGTTTTGATACGATTGAATAGATCCAGTGCGAATAATTACAAAAGGTGCTTGACTCGTTTCAACAAAAAGACTTCCAGGACACATTCCTGAAGTGGCAGGAGCGCTGGGCTGATTGTATTGCTTCACAAGTGACCTATTATGAACGGGACACTGTGTAAATGTATTTTAAAAAAGTATTTTTCTCTTTAAATGAACCAGTCCCGGAAGTTTTTGATGGCACCTCGTACAATTATTGAATTAGGAGTCTGAATTAAAAAATTTTTATAAGTTAACTTATATTGTTTACTTCCGTTGAACAGTTTCGTTTCTTATTGGCATTTTTCAATAAAAAGAAACATCATTTCTAGCGTCTTGAGACCAGACGACAATCATATCGTCGTTAAATGTAAGACAAGGTAATAACACGGTTTGTGAATTACATTTAAGTCGTTAATAAAGACACTTCTTGAAACCGGAGCATAACAGCAATCCGAAGTTATGCCTTAATACCACCAGGGCGGCAACCGTCATTCAAGCTTAGAGGTTTTAGTGCTTTAAATATGGGTAGCCCCTAATGCTTATTCCAAAATCATATAAAATCGTAATGGATTCCATTCTAATATTTAGATTAATCTTTCCTGATGAACAACAAATAATTTTTCTTTATGAATATTCTTAATGTTAATTAGTTTGACGAGAGGCCAGGTAAAGTGCTAAGAATTCCCGAGAAGAGGTAGGCTGATAAAAATAACATACGGTAACCATTTTACTTGTATACAAATTGGCGAGCTATCATGCCATTGATTATTCTCGTTTGAGGTGTTTTCAGTTTTTTACGTTGGGTGTAGCATAATGTCACCTGGAAGATCGTTTTAGATCTTAAGTCCATGAAAGCAGTACCATCTGCCTCTCCACTTCAAAAGTGGATAATATTGTAAGAATGAAAGAATAACTGACACAGGTTCAAATCCTGCTTCGACCAGCATAATCTGTGAGGCCAAGAAGCCAACAGATGCAAATATCTATTGCTATGAATTTTTGAAATGCTGGTGAAAGCAAAGAAAAAACTTTATTATTGCCAGGGATTATTTCTGTATAACCCAAATAAACAAATACAAAATTATTTAAATTTAATAACGTCGGGGAAATAATTGTTAAAATTCATTAATTTAATTTTAATTTTTAATTTTAAACCCACCACGCAAAAACAAAAATTATAAAAACACTTACTATATAGGCGGTGCTACCCAAAAGTTCCGAGAGTTGTCTTGTAAAAAGCTGAAAACGTAACTTGCACCTTAATTTCCGCTGTTATTATCAAAGAAGTTATCTTGGGCACTTATGCAACTATCCTGTTTTTGGAGACTAGGTCAGAAGAAGCAGACAGATACGAGTATTTGTTGTTATGAGTTTTGAAATACTGGTGAAAGTAAAGAAAAGACTTATTCTTGCCAGGGATTATTCCTGTATAATCCAAATAAACGAATAAAAAATTATTTATGTTTAATGCCGTCGGGGAAATAATTGATAAAATTCATTAATTTAACTTTGGTATTTAATTTAAAACTCGACAAACAAAAGTTATAGAAACACTTACTATTCGCCTCGTGCGATTTTAGAAGCTATCATGTAGGACCTATTTCAGCCAGTAGGCTTGGTAGTTGAGGCATGTTGTAGTTGATGAAATGGACAAAGTTATTCATTACGGTTTTCAGAATGTTTCTTCAAATATATCTCGTTTGGAAACGAATAAGAAAGGCCAGAAGCTTGATGAAAGTAAACATGTTTTCAATGTAATAAAAAAATAAATGAAAAAATGAACATTTTACGTTTGCATAATACTGCGTAAATTATGTATTAAGTAACATCATTTTTTATCTAAATGAATCGACGTTTTTGCTATGAATTTTTGGTTTTTCATGATAAGGTAGATTTCTTTAATTTATTTATTTTTTATTCATATCACTTTTTTCCAAATTTAAGATTTTTAACTTCTCCTAATTGATGATATGTTGATTTTTATTTACATGCTTACAAATTTCTGCAACACTATCCATCAGGTTTTGTGCAGTCAACCAAAGGAAATAATCCAAACGAGTTTAATATTTAATATTACATTTCATGCTAATGTGCTGTTTTAATAGCTTTTTTAATTATAATTATTTAAATTTAATAATCTTAATAATGTTAACTCCAAATGTAATATTAAATTATTAAAAATAAATTAATATTGAAACGGTAAAACTTAGAGTAAAATTCAAGTGTGGATTATTTCCCTTTGATGACAGTACAATATTACCTGTAAGAAAGAAAACTATATTTCTTTAAATTTCTGATCACATTAAAGAACAGTTTTCATCCTAATTGCTTTTGATTAAGACGGGATCCTCGAGGATTCCAGTTGAAAGGCTTTCTCATTTTGTTTCTCAGAAGAAAGGCCAGAAGCTCTTATCCATGCTTCACGTTGGTGAACAAAACATTTTCTTTTTGGAAAGGAATAGAAAATTGTTCCCTTGGGACACTTCTTATAAGTATTTCCGCATTCAACAACACAATAATTTGTATTAGAACTCAAATTTCTTAGGATTATCGTCAATCGTCACGCTAATTCTAAGTGTGAAAACTACCCCGTCTCCCATAGAATGAGGAAGAAAAAATCCGCTAGGTGGCAGCTAAGTCAAAGTTGCACGAGGCGAATATAGGAGGTGCTACCCAAAACTTCCGAGAATTTTCTTGTAGGGGAGGTGGGGACCGTTGCCATGTTGCTTTTTTCCCGGGAATTCTATCACAACAAGCGTTGTGTGTGCGAGTTCGTTGTCATAGTGGAGCAACCAGTCTTTGTTCCGCACCACCGCAGCCATCGTTTCCCTTTTTCATCTACAGTGCTGGACATAATAGTAGGACCAGTCGAAATACAAAACACAAAATGTTTTTATTAAATTTTTTAAATATTTTCTGTTTTTTAACGTATAAATAATTTTCTTTGTGAAAGGAAATAAAAAAATAAAAAAAAGTTATGACAAAATTCAGTTTTTTTGAATAATCTCTATAGAAAACAGTGGACAAAATTATAGGACCATAATGTTTTTTAAAGGAAAATAAATAATAAAATATTTTCTTCCAAAAAAATAAATAATATTTAGTTTGTTTACCATTTAAACTGACTCAAGTCTAACAGTCTTTCACAAGGAATCTCATCCCATGCTTTTTGAATGGCACATTTTAAGCCTTTTGCATTCTCAAATTGTTTTCCATTTGCGTATACACTTCGTACAAGATCACCCCATAAATTCTCAATTGGATTGAGATCAGGACTGCATGCTAGCCAGTCCAACACAGTCAGTCCTTGATCACAAAACCACTCTTGCGTTGACTTTGCACGGTGGATAGGTGTATTATCTTGTTGAAATAAGATGTCTGGATCATTCAATTCATCTCTAAATGACAACAGGTAATTTCCTAAAATGTCCTGATAATCGTCGGCTGTTGATTTCCCTTTGACAAACGCTAAACTTGATTTTCCCTTTACTGATCATCACGCTGCCTACACCTTGAACACGTTTTGAAAGAATTTTTTCTGAACGTCGTAGATCATGCCAGTAGAACCGTTTGCCATCAGGCCCATCCAGATTAATTTTTTTTCACTGAAGATGGTATGGTTCCACATTTCACTATTTCCAATATACCGTTTTGCAAATGCCAATCTGTCTTTCATATTTTTTTAAGTTAACTTTGGCATTAACTTCATTTTCGTATACACGTGTTTTTTGGATGCATGGAGTATACGGCGTGTTGTTCTAGGTGAAACAGGAAGATTTAGAGATGAAGTGATGCTTGATGATGTTGAGCCAGTTTCTGATGCCATTCGGGTCTCTTTCTGACACCTTATGGGTCTTCCAGGACGGCAAACTTTTCCATACTTTTCAGAAAATTACGCACAACAGTCTTTGATCTGTTAATTAAAAGCTTTTATTAACTTTGCTGTGTTAGTTTGTTTAGGTCAAATCTTGTAATCAATATTAAACCAACTTTCCGACAAGCTAGGGAGCTGCAATTTGACACACTTATGCAGAATCGATGACAATTTATGATAAAGAAAAAAATTTTCAAATCGGTTCATTGGTTCGTGTTCTAATGGTACTAACTCAATACTACGAATTGATTGTTGTAACAATTGGACATTTCGTTATGGCGAGAGGTAAATGTATCTATTGTTTATTGTTGCAAAATTAAGCTGTATTGTTGCCACTAAATAAAACATTATAAAAACTTGGTTTGATAAAACCTTTTTCCTCTTAACTTGTTAACCTTGCAATGTTAGTTTGTTTAGGTCAAATCTTGTAATCAACATTAAACCAACTTTCCAACAAGCTAGGGAGCTGAAACTTGACACACATACACAGGACTGATGGCAATTTATGTTAAAGAAAAAATTTTTCAAACCGGTTCACTGGTTCGTGTTCTAATGGTACAAATTCATTACTACGAATTGATTGTTGTGACAATTGGACAATTCGTTATGGCGAGAGTTAAATGTATCTATTGTTTATTGTTGCAAAATTAAACTTTATTGTTGCAACTAAATAAAGCATTATAAAAGCTTGATTTGAAAAAAACCTTTTCCTCTTACCCTGTTAATGCTGCAATCTCCCTTACGCTGTTCCCACAGTTATGATAGGCAATAATTTGAGCTTGCTATTTGTCAGTTAACTTTGTACCACGTCGCATTGTTCGTTTGCAATCATATCACATTGAATCTCTTTTTTATTAATGATTAAGCAGCCTGCAGTAAAAAAAAGCACCAGACATGCATATTTTTAGGGAAAAATGCATTATTCTCAGGGTGGTCCTAAAATTTTGTCCACTGCTTTCTATAGAGATTATTCAAAAAAACTGAATTTTGTCATAACTTTTTTTTATTTTTTTATTTCCTTTCACAAATAAAATTATTTATACGTTAAAAAACAAAATATTTAAAAAATTAAATCAAAATTTTCTGTGTTTTGTATTTCGACTGGTCCTATTATTATGTCCAGCACTGTATAGCTCGTGAAGCACCACAATTTTGCCGTGCGCGCTACACTTTTTCCACAGCAGCACGCGAAAAGTTCACAAACTCTGCAGTTAATGAAATAACTGCCACCCTTTGCCAGAATGCCAACAATCATTCTTTTTTGAACGTCTGATAAATCGCATCGTTTCTGTATTGCAACAATTGAAATATTTTAAGAATACCTACAAGACACTGTTGGTACGTTCAACACCTTCTAAAAAGAAAATCGGCCTCGGTGGCTCAGGGGTTGCGTGATCGCGTCTGATGCCCGAGGACGCGGGTTCGACCCCGGCCGAGGACGACGAGGATTTTTTCAGGGGGAAAATCCTGAGATCACGCACTTCCTTCGGAAGGGAAATAAAGCCGTTGGTCCCGTGTAATCGTTTGCCGGCTGCACGTTAAAGAACCCTTGCGAGGCAAAATTTGCGGCCCCTATAACGCCGTCCTCAAATGACCATGGCAGTTGAAAAGGACGTTAATACCAAAACAAAACAAACCAAACTTTCGCTACTTAATAATCATTGTTATATTGCAGGATTTGTAATAAACAATCTACGGTAGTCATATGTTCATTTGCTTTATTTGTCGATTACATATTGCAGGAAATCATTAAAAAACTAGGTGGCTTTATATTTACGAACGCACTTTTGCAATTTCCCTAGAAGACCCATAGAAGAGAAATAAGACCAGTTTGGGAAGAGCAGTTTGCGGCATCCGTGTCCTTACAAACGCAACTGAGACCTCTCATTGCGGAGAAGTAGCGACTCAACACCGAAAGACTCGGGTTAATCTGCTGCTATGCACTTTGTCTAGTAAGATAACACCTGTTGCAACTCTGAGAAATCTTATTGCGACAGCTTGCACCAGCCATAGCACTTTTTCGGGGAAAGACAGATATGAAAACAGAAGGGTTGGCTTTGTTTCCTAGCTTACTAGCTTCGTTACCAGGGATCAGCACAGTTCGCATCAGACACAGCATCCAATTCTCCGTCCTGCCGCCCATCACTCGTGAAAGCAGTGTCCAGATATTTGAACTTCAATGGGACTCTCCTAACAGGCAGAGCGCATTGAGCAGGATGTCTTGACAGGACCAGAACCTCAGTCTTTGCTACAAGCGATTTCCATTCCAGTTTCTTCACCTTGGCTGAAACCGATCTAATGCATGTTGAAGATCAGTGCAAGACGACAAGGTCGTTAACAAAGTGCAACTTCTCCATCAAGCACCCACCGACACTAACAGGCTCATCGCCTTGGCTACCCCTTTGTATCCAGTTCATAAAGCTAATGAACAAGAGGGGCGACAGTACGCACCCTTGGCAGAGTCCGGCAGTCACGGTGAACGGTGTTGTCTTAACACCAATTATACGGACACACATCTTACAGCTTTCGTACTGAGACATGATAGCAACCAACAGTTGCCCAACCACTTCTTGCTCTTGGAACAATCTCCAGAACTTCTCCCGAGAAACTGTCATATGCTTTTCCCAGGTCCACAAAGCAAGCTTAGACATATTTTGCATACTCCCAGGATTTCTCAAAAATTTGCCTTAGAGTGAAGATGTGGTCCGTTGTACTTCGGTCAGGTCGAAAACCACTGCTTTCTCAACTAAGTTTCTTTTGAAAAAAAAATCCAAGTAATACTAACCCGAAAATATATCACGTAAGAAACTGATAAAGATGAAACTTGGTATAAAAAATCAAAAAAATATATTAAAAACAACTTGGGACAATATAACACAAAAACACAAAAACATAATACTGTGGACAATGCTATTTTTAATGTAAAATTTATTCTCTATGAGTTAATTTGTATAAGGATCAGTTCAATATCGAATTATAAGTATAACATTTATACTTTTACATTACTTAATTAAGAAACTGGCTTCCACAAAAGCAATAACAATCGAAATTCGTGAACGCATTATTGAATGTCATAAACACAAAGAAGCAATCAGAAAAATTACTACAAAATTTAAAATATCAAAAAATGCAATTCACAAAATAGTGAATCAGTTTAAAACAGTCGGCAATGTTGAAATTAAGAAGCCAACAGGGGGAACTAAAACAACTTCTAATCGTGATGATAGAATGCTTTGAAAAAATAAATGAGCTAAAGAAAAATAGATTTGCTGAAGGACCAGAACTGACTGAACATTGGTCAGCCAGCATCGGGAAAACTGTATCAGTATCAACCACATATCGCCGTATCCCTCAACTTTGGTATAAATTTTATATTCCTGAGATAAAACCATTTCTCACAAAGGTGCAAAAAGTATAAACGTGTGAAGTGGGCAAAAGAGCGAGCTGATTGGTCTATTAACAATGGAACAAAGTGGTAGTTAGTGATAAATCCATATTTCAATTTTCTGTGGGTAACCAAAGTGGTGAGAAAAATGAATGAGGTTAATAATTCTAATTGTATAAAAAGAAGTGTTAAATTTCCAGCGTCATGCATGGTCTGGGATTGTGAAAGTGCCAAAGGAACTGGAAAGTTACATTTCATTGATGGAACTATGAATGCTGAGAAATATACAGGGTGAATACAAAAGTCTGAACCCCCCTTTTATTTTTTGAACCGAAGCAGATATGTCAATTTTGATGAATCCAATGAATAGGAAGTTGTGGGTGGCCTATCCCATGGTGCACTTTTCATCATCCCAAATATGCAAATGAGGACACATTCAAAATTTATCTCAAAAACCGTAAGGGATAGAGAAAAAAACCCAATTGCAAACTTGTTCAGCATAAAAAAACAAACAAAACAAAAAGAAATCATCCAACCAATCACCCACAAGCAGAAGATCATGTGGACCATTTCCGGAGCAGTGTAGCTTGCCATCCTGGAATTGTTCTGCCTTCTGTGTGCTGAAACATGCCTTTTATTTGCTTTTCCGCATGAAAGTGAATGTGAGTATGGTAATTTATGTTAATTTTTGGATTTGCATGCTTTACATGGTGGAAATGTCAACATTCAGTTTTCCTTGTGCAGTGTGACTGTTTGTAAGCTACAAACAGTTCACCACGTGATTGTGGGTGATTGGTTGGTCCGATTTGGATGATTTTTTTTGTTCTGTTTGGTTTTTTATGCTGAACAAGTTTGCAATTGGGTTTTTTTCTCTATCCCTTACGGTTTTTGAGATAAATTTTGAATGTGACCTAATTTGTATATTTGGGATGACGAAAAGTGCACCATGGGATAGGCCACCCACAACTTCCTATTCATTGGATTCATCAAAATTGACATATCTGCTTCGGTTCAAAATATAAAAGGGGGGTTCAGACTTTTGTATTCACCCTGTATATAAGTGTTTTGGCAACCAGCCTTCTTCCATTAATCGCCTCATTTCGCCTTGGTCGTAGCAGCATCTTTCATCAGGATGGAGTATCTTGCCACACAGCCAAGTCAACCAAGGAATGGCTTGCAAGAAAACAAGTGAATGTTATGGAATGGCCTGCGAATTCTGCAGACATGAATCCTATAGAGAATATTTGGGGAATTTTGAAAAGTGAAGTAAAGAAAGCTGGACTAACAAGAATGGATGAATTAAGAATTCAGATGCAGGATGCATGGAATAAAATACCACCAGAAACATGCAGCAAGCTGATATCTTCCATGCCACGAAGAATAACTGCACTTCTTAAGGCACATGGAGATGCCACTAAATACTGAGTGTGCATTGTGCAGCTAAAATAGCACTGTCCACAGTATTATGTATTTCATAGTTGTAGGTCTGATAATTACTCATCTACAGCTCAATAAAGAAAACCATTAACTTAAAAATAATGTTGTCCACAGATTTTTGATTTTGACTTGTATATAGAACAAATGAGGGTGAAAAGACAAAAAAATGATGACAAAAGAATAAAGTAAAAACTACAACGAACAATAAACGGAGTAATCAGACACCTTGAGTAGAATTTGCAGAAGGTCTGGCAAAATCTTCGACATGTTGACATCAGATCTCTGTATGATTCTATGGCGCAAAGTATCGTGATGACGGGGTTTTATAACGTACTAACCTTCAAGCTTTTCTTTGCAGCTCTTAATCATAGATTCTTTTATGACTTTAACATTGTAATTATTTCATTATCTATATACGTGCATTGCATACAGTCAATTTCATTAAAAACGGACGCTCTCATAATGGTGCTTCGATTTGTTTTTGCAAAAGAATGTATTTATTTGACGTCAAGATTTACTATCAAAAATGAAATTTTAATGCCATTAATAAAGTGTATTTTGTATAAAATTTTGAACCCCCTTTTTTGATCTGTTAATGTTAGTTTTTGAAAGACACAATAGAAATCCGTATTTCGCTTGGAACGGACGTAAATCTTCTCCCTTTCTTGCGTTCCATGATCGCTTCGTTCTTCTGTTGCCATCGATGTTTCTTTTGTTCTGTGTGTTTATTTCTCTTCCCTCTCCCTTGCATCGCCGCCTCTCTCTCTCTCTCTCTCTCTTTCTCTCTCAGTCACTGTCTTATTGAAAATTCCTCGTTGATCGTTTGTAAATGAGTTTTGAGATGGGGAGAGGGGGGTTTGGGGTGTGATGGATTTAAGTGGTGACGGAGTGAAGATCCATCTCTATGCGACACCCCTACTCGCTTTCATCATCTTCAGACGTTGAAGTGTCATCGACATTTTTAGAAAAAGAGTTGGAGAGGAAAAAATAAATTGCCTTGTCTTTCACCATAGCATCGACAGGCAGCGGCGCATCAACGGCAAAACCGACAGCTACTTTTGATTCGCTGGCTTATCAGTCCGCGTATGTTGGGCTGTTGGGATGGGGGTAGAGGATAATGGAATAGGTTTTGTTCGGATTACAGAGACTCGAGTCCCTTTTCCCATCCTCACGTCATTCTCAAGAGGAAAAAATGTCTTTGAATGTAAATTAATCTTCAATTCTTGGTCTCTTTAAAACATGATTGTAACGAGGTTTTAGATTGGAAAGTCTACTTTTTATTTTTTATCGTTATTTTTTTTTTCAAATGTTACTGGAACTTCTGCTTCTTTTAATATTGCTTTCTTACGATGGAGAGTTTCTGTGGATGCTCAGATCTAAATAAAGAAAAGTGAAAACTTCACGACGGAAACGTGGAAAAAAAATTACTATAGTTTAGCCTGCAGATCTTTTATCAAAAAAAAATGTTATTCCCAAATAAGGCTATATTATGGCATTTTAATCGAAATAGTTTGATCTGCGATAAATTTTAATTGCAATTTACTAAATTATTATGCATCCAATTCGGCAATCCCAGTTTGTTAGTTTTTTTTTTTAAAATTCGGAATAGCGTACTTATGTGGAGTAACTTTTCATCTAGTCTCAAATCTAAAATTCGAACGACAAAAAAAAATCAAATTTGTTATTAAGCATATATCTTTTGGATTAAAATTACTGTTTAGATATCATAGATTGATCTAGGCAATTATTACTACTAAAAACTAAGATGGCTTCGAGAATTTGGAGTATCCAGTAGAGATCATTTATTAATTCGGCAAAAGAGTTACCACAAAATTGGTCACGTCAACTAGCTAATTTTACTGTTTTTATTTTCAGTTAGTCGTTCTTCATCTTGTTTCTTTCAGTCCTAGTCTTGCTGCTTCAAATTTCGAATTTATTTCTCCTGAAATTGTATTTAAAAATCTAGTTTTCCTGCATCTTTATGGAGCTTTGTTTACGTGGGGCACTTAATGACGCATGGTTTGATTTACCAATGGGTTTGTTTGTGATACTGGGTCATTACCAATTAGCGCGGGCCGGCTCTGTAGCCGAGAGGATTGGGGCATGGAAAAAGTAGAATTCTACTTCTTCCATGACTGGGCCGTAGACTTTCCAGTTCTCGAATCCATCGGGTTGCGGGTTCGAATCCCGCCGTGGACATGGATGTTTGTGTTTGTCCCAGGAATGAGTAAAAAGATAATAAACATCCTGAATTCTCGGATTGTGTATATATATATATTAGTCATGTCATAAGGAATAGAATTAATAAGGGTGATGCTGCGAAGACAAAGAGATAGAGAGTGGGTCTTACAGATATTCCTATTCTACTTTTTAATGGTCTTTAAGAATCCGAAGTGAGAATTTCAAAAATCCAATATTTTTTCAATACAGACGCATAGACTCTGTCTCCATAGGACTGCTGCCCCCAAAAGTTTACTTGTGCACTAAACAATTTTGAATTTTTGAAATTCTGACTTCGGATTCTTAAAGACCATCAAAAAGTAGAATAGGAATGTATGAAGACCCACTCTCTATCTCTTTATCTTCATCGATAAAATTGGGTTCAAAACTTAAAAAGTTCCACACTTTCATAGCCTCTGTCTCCTAAACGGTTGGATCAATTGAAAAAACACCAAGAATAAAACATGTCTCGAATATTGTGTACAATCTGAATATACCATCAAAAATAGGGATTCCTATTTAAGATTTCAAAGTTACCCCCTCCTTCCAGCCCCCCTCACAAGGGGGGGGGGGTAATTTTTTAACTAATGAATTTCCCCCGCGAAATAATTCACTTTTGATTTTGGACTTTTTTTCGTACAATGCTTAGTTTCCGAGATATTCAGTTGTGTCAAGATAAATGCCTCACCCTGTATTTTATTTTTCACTATTTATAAGTGACTAGCAGAGGACCCGACGTTGTTCGGGATAATTACATTTGTAGGTAAACTTCAAAAATTTAATTTATAACTTCAAATTGATTAAATAATAACTCAATCAATCCAACACAGAGCGAAGGGACAATCCATTCTATGAAAAATCCGAACAACAGGAATTCTAGGTGATATACCGGGACTTCATTTAAACTCTTCTTCACTTGACTCAGATTAAAATAATGTCCATCTTCACCACCGGGGAAAATCACTGGATACTTTGGACCCAACATTTTCTTGCCCTTGACGTAGAAGCTCGTATACCCTCTTGCTCTATTCGAAACTCCCGTTTTTCTGATGTTTCCAATGCTTGTATAGCCTTTTCTCTTTTAACTGAAGAGTTTCTCTGACCATTACCCAAATGTTTTTAAATGCTCACAATGGATGGACCTCTCTGAGTATGCTACTGCTAGCCTAAATAAATTCTTATACTCTGTCCAACGAAAGAAAAACTGGGCGTGTCCAGTTAAATTTCCAATTTCAATTGTTAATCATTGTTAATTTTATTTAGCAACAATGTCTAACAATTGAAATTGGGAATTTAATTAGACACGCCCAGTTTTTCTTTCATTGGTCAGCGTATAGTCACGTACTCTTACTTTAGATGCACACTTGATGTTGTTGCAATTCCCTTTCTTCTCTCGATGTCTTGAAGCAAAACTTGGCCATTCATCGCGTTTTGTATTCCTCTCTTGACATGCTTACCATTTGCCCAATACAGCACGTAGCTAAAGGAATGCTTCCTCTGTCGTCTTTCCACTCTTTCTCAATAGTCTGCTAACTCTCCATTATCTCCAGTTACTGAGCATTTTTAAAGATTTTCAAGAAATTGTTAAGTACTAAGAACTCTCAATTCTAAGAAAAGCCTGAATAACAGGATTTCTATGCATTGTTACAAATTGAAACTTATTTATATGGCACAAACCTTGCCTTGCATTGTTGTTCATGAGATATTTATCATTAATATGCCTTGCCATCATAATGAATATCGATTGATTACCGATAATTATTATTTTTTCGAAATCGGAGGTAGACAGTAACCTCCCTCATGCTTTGAAGGTCAATTATGCAAAATTTCATCAAGATCGGAATAAAACTGTAGATTTGTATAAAATACAAACCCACCCACAAACAATCAAACATCCTTCTTTACATATATAGAAGATAGATGAGCGTGTTATAATGTGTTATTAGTTTAATTTGTATATTGTTTGTTAAGTTTAAAACAGTATTTTTACTCGTATTTTAAAAAATTTACTCGTTGTATTTACTCGTGCACGTACCTTATGATAGCAGATAGGCTAACTTCATTCCTTCAGCGATATGCAAATGTCTGACTGTCGCGGTCGTTATTCTTGAAGATCACCAGAATTAGAGTTGGAACAGAATCAAGCTTCGATAATTTCGTTTTAATTGACAATGAATTTGAAAAGCCAGGATCGTGGAAAAAGCACGACGCATCAAAATGAACTGAGCACACTATTTTGTTCGTATTTGGATACCAGCTCTTTGCTGGCAAAAGCTAATCCACTGCTTCTTAATCGATTCTGATTGTAGAAATCTATGAAATGTGAAGTTTCTATCGGATTTCTTATTTAAACACCCAAACACAGAACAATTCAAAGGCATTCTGATAGAAAAAAAGGCAAGCAAACTCTTGCGTTATGTAGAATCGAAAGCGGTTCTCGCGGCAAGAAATTATTTCTTGTTCCGCTGATTCTCCTGAGGGGACGAGCGGGACAATTTGCAATCTTCCGAAGCATTTTTCTTAACAAAATATTAGGATAAATCGAAAAATTTTGAATGATATATATTTTATTACTCTGGATGCAAAAAATTAAAATAATAATAATAAAGTCGAATTTTTCCGTAGAATTTACCTTTTAGAAACAGTAAATAAACAGTAAGAAGAAAAACGAAATAATTTTGAAAACTAACTTTTTAAAACAACAATTTAAAAGGTATCATCTTTTTCCTCGTAAGCGAGTGCTAAAAACCCGAAGTTTGCTGGTCAGTAACGCACGTAGTGCCATCGTGCGGATGCGCCAGAAAACTACGCAAGTAATCACACACTTCTTTTGGTTATTGTCATATGAAAGGGAGCAAAATGACCTAGCTCTCGACGCGCCCATAAAATCTAATGAAACAAACAAACCATTTAGTTCGGGGATAGACCTGAATCGAATATTCTATCAAAGCCTACAGTGATTAAGGGATAGCCTTCACCCTGTTGCCGCTGTGTTTCTTCTTGGCAACAGAGGCGCTGCAAGTAACCCGGAAAACAGAATTGGCAGGGTTTTTTTTAGCAGAGTTTTGATGTTTGAATATTTGTTTATTTAGCGTTGGCATTTTATTTCGTACAGTTCGAATGTCTTCTTTTTTGTTTTTTTTGCATTTTTTAAAAATCATTTCCCACGAGATGATATAACACAAGTTTAAAATGGCATATTTTGTCGAGTAGTGGTTCTCATAGTAAAACAATGTAAAACATCACGTGGGATGGTGACATAAAAAAAAAACTACTATTGGCTAGCCTATCCTAAATCGTTGTAGGCTATAATTCTAAATTAGGACCTATATATTCAGGCATCGCCTACCCGGATAAAGGGAAGCCTTCCCAATAGTGCCCCAGATTGTAATACACAACCCAGCAACCCGCAGTTAACTACAAGTCGTATGCTCATAGGGTTTCTTCATATGGCGGTTTCATACAGTGTCACATTAAAGTTCACCTACTGAGGTCCAGAGGCGAGCAGGCTTCCCCCTCCAATAGGGATGCCCAGGGCCGTTGGCCCATGCCCCCCCACCCCCACTCTGCATGCCCCTGGTGTAGTTATAAAAGTTTATTTAATTCGATTATTCTTATAGTCTCCGCCTGCTTCTAAGAACGTTTTCATCGATCGTATAATGAATCCATTGCTCGAGAAAATGCTTCTTTTGAAATCGCCTTCAATTCTCTAGTCAAAATCTGATTGATGAAACATTTAAGAGTCTTGTCCTTTTCATTATAATTTTTAATTTAGAAAATAAGAAAAAGTCACCTGGTGCTAAATCAGGTGAATAGGATGAATGCTTAATACTCGATGAACACATCGTTTGCTTAATATTTGGTGCATTATCGTTCAGAAAAACCAGAACCCACTTTCCTTAAACTCAAGTAAAATGCAATGAACTGTCTGTTTGTTGATCTCTGTCATATCTTCTAATATTCAAGTACGATCTTTCCAAAGACATTTGAATAACTTTCTTCGCTTTGTCTGTTCTGGAAATTTCCCCTTTTTTAAACCTTTTATGCCACTCAATCACATTCTGCTCGATAAACATTCTTTACCGTAAGCAATTTGTAAAGAATCGCGCGGTGCCTAGGTGACATAAGAATACACAATAATGAAGGCCTGTCAGACATTGCCGCGGCCTGTAACCGGCGTGCTATTGTCTCTATTGACACTGGAGCAGCACCGGGAATAGTGAGGTTGCCGCGCAGTTGCCGCAGGGTGATGGTTCTGTCGCGCTAGCGCTGTTCGCAGTATCCGCCTATCGGACGTGCTGACGGACCCCAGAGCCTGGTCTTCTGGCATGTGTGCCTTCCTCTCTCCTTTGCCTCCAACATCGGCCTATCGTACGTGTGTCCCACGACACATGGACAGCAATCCGTCTTGTTGACCATCCAGCCTCGGAGAGGCCAATAATCCGACCTCGTTCAAAGTCCGTTAATTGCGTGAACGGTTGTCGTCGTCGTGGCATTGAGACCGTTGTGAGGATTACAGTACTGTACGTTCACGAGGCAGTTGCTTCCTCCCTACTGCATGGAACGTCTCGCACAGGTTTCAACTGATGAGCCTATACAGGCACCCGAACAGCCTGTATTAACCTAAATGATCATGTCCCGTGAGCATGTATCTAATCGTTTACTAAATATTGAGAAGGTCGGAGAACTCCTTGCTGGTGGGGCAATTTCATTGCAAAGCATTGTACTTTCTCAGCAAGACAATTTTTGGCGCTATAGTTTCAACTTTAAAAACCTCGAAAAAAAACTCAAGGAGAGGCAATTTTATTTAGTTACTCTCCTATTGCCGAGTTGGAACTTCTAGCTGCTATAACAGTTCATATGTGACTGAGTACGAACTCCACTAGCGTTCGAAGCCATTATCTTCCAATGGCTCAAAGCCAGCATCCCGAAAATTGTAAATTATTGAAAAGTTGTTATCACATCTCAACAGTCCCTTCAACTTCATCGCCAAATTATCTCAAGAGTGCGGAGGCCATGGAAGCAAGGTAAACTCTCGATCCAGCCTCTAGAACCAATCGGACACAAAACAAGCCTGTGGCTTGTGCATTGTTGTATTGATAAAGACCATAACCAAACAATATGTAGCATTAGCTTGTTTTTTTATTGATCTAAGGAGTTTAAATGATTAATTTTAAATTTAAATGTGGTCAGTCTCCTTTTAATGGGGAAAATCGTAAAATTAATAAAAACAAAAAAATAAATAATAAATAAAGTCACCAATCTTGAAAAACGATGAAGAAAATTGTGAGATGGAAGAAAACTCAAAGGATGTAGTCTATTGAAGATGTTGTTGATAGCAGAAATAAACCCAGTCTATTGAGGATGTAGATGAAGTCTTGTGAAGATAATGTTGATAGTGGAAAACGATAATCTTGAAGGAAGTGTTGGTTTTGAAATACAGATGAAATTTTGAAGAGGGTGATCCAAATATTTGGGATAAAAAACGTTTTCGAGAATATTTCTCATCATCAGTTGGATAAAACATTTTTGAATGATGAAAACAGTTGAAATAAGAATTTAACAATTGATAAGAAAAACAATTGATATAAAGATGATGAAGCTAAGTTGGTTGTAACTGTTGGTTATGATTGTATACTAGGGTAATTGTTGTTTATAAGTAGTGTCCATTTATTGTTTATCTCTATTGATGGCTTGGCTAAATTTTTGTTATTTGTAATGATATTTATTGTTTCTTTAATTAATCTTTTTTATAACACTAGAAATATAATTTATCAAATACTATGTAAAAATTGGGAACATATCTACGCAGGTCAAACTAAACGACAATTAGAAATAAGATTAAAAGAACATGAAAGAGCACTTCGCCACAAAGACAAAAACAACCATTTAGTAAATCATTGTAGCAAAGAAAACCACACACCAGATTGGAATAACACAAAAATCATTGGAAGAGAAGAAAATTATAAAAAAGATTAATTAAATAAACAATAAATATCATTACAAATAACAAAAATTTAGCCAAGCCATCAATAGAGATAAACAATAAATGGACACTACTTTTAAACAACAATGAACCTAATATAAAATAGCCAACAATCATAGCCAACAATTACAACCAACTTAGCTTCATCATCTTTATATCAATTGTTAAATTCTTATTTCAACTGTTTTCATCATTCAAAAATGTTTTATCCTACTGATGATGAGAAATATTCTCGAAAACGTTTTATATAAATTTTATCCCAAATATTTGGATTACCCTCTTCAAAATTTCATCTGTATTTCAAAACCAACACTTCCTTCAAGATTATCGTTTCCCTCCACTATCAACATTATCTTCACAAAACTTCATCTACATCCTCAATAGACTGGGTTTATTTCTGCTATAGACTACATCTTCAATAGACTACATCCTTTGAGTTTTCTTCCATCTCACAAGTTTCTTCATCGTTTTTCAAGATTGGTGACTTTAATTATTATTGATTTTTTTGTTTTATTAATTTTACGATTTTCCCCATTAAAAGGAGACTGACCACATTTAAATTTTAAATTTTTTTTTTTTTTTTACATACATCAGGGAATTTAACGTCTCCCACGAAAGCATTATAACGAAACAAAATACACGTATTATAAAAAAATATTTGTTTTAAAAAATGATAGTCTGATAATGTAAATCTTTCACTATTATGTAATTTTATTTGTTTTATTTTTTCCAGTAAGTTAGGTTTTATATTTTATTTTAGTTTCCAATAACTTTTCCCTCCTCTACCGTTCAATTTTATTCGGTTTTTAAAAAGTTATTCACATTTCATTGAATTCCATTTTACACATGCATTTTTATTACCAGCCTTAACGTCATCGATCTCTTTTTCAAGTCTAAGGGATCATTCACGTGTTTAATTTATTATTACGATTTGCATATACGTCGTAAAAAAGGGCATTAAATTCCAACAAACGGCAGTGAAATTTTCACGCTACCGCATGCCACTTTTTGCATTAAAGATAAAATCAAAAGTTGAGTGCTAAGAATCTCTATCTTTATAAGTCCCAAGTAAGTTGTTTTAGAAAGACTGAAAGTAGCTTGTAACAGTCTTTTAAGCTATAGATTACCCCAATTTGGATATTAAATTGAATCACTGCCACTAGATATTTAAATTAGAAATATGCAGAGTAATTCAAAATGAATGGTGCAAAAAGAAAACATACCAACTACTGCTCTAATGAATTTATTTCACAAAAACCGAAATAACATGAAAGGTTAACTCTCCAAATTTCATTTGGAAACACTGAAAACTCCGCCATTTCCAAAATGCTCAGTAGAGGCAAAGCTTATTGTTTACTAGCTGATATAACCGGCGTTGCTCGGGCTCTTGTTTGACGAAATTTTGCAATATCTGAATGTGAATATACAGAAAAAATGAAAACAGATACCCTCCACTCCCCCCCCCCAAATTCTATGAATCAGTTTACCGACAGTAGAACTTTTAAACGCCAGGAATAATGAGAACATAAAAAAGTTTCATATTATAAACATGAACATGCTAAAAACCAGACCAACTTAATCCTAATAACACCAGTGCTTATGCTTATTCATAAAACAAAATTTAATCTTTTTATACGCTGTTCCAAGATCAGACCAGAAGTTGATCTGCAAAATGCCGGAAATCACTCGTTGCTATGGAAATCTCACGCTTACGCATGTGCAATCAATTTAAAATGAAACGATCTTATATCTATAACTCGTATTTTATCTTATATCTGAAACGATCGATTTTATTAGTTCGAGGAGCTTTTAAACAACCTGTTTGATTTGTGTAGCATGAATTTGTTACTGGATGGTTTAATTATGCATTAAAATATGCCATTTAGGAGCTATCCCCTTTCCGCGCATGCGCAGTGGCAGAGCTGATCTACAAAGGTGTGTTTCAATGGCGTGTGACGTCACACATCGTTTTAGTTTGGGGGCGTGGTTTTGCATTTTTAAAGTTAAATTTGATAGTTTTTTTAATACCTTTAAGATTTTTAATGGCGATTTTCATATTCAGCGTACCGAAATCTATATAAAACAGGCCTTCTTTTTAAAAAAGAAATTCCATGCAACTTCCCCATTACGAATGCTGACGGGAATTCTGACATCTTTCAAACGTACATACTCCTTATCCTGCCTCAAAGGAAGAGATCATACACATGACGTTTAACCTCCATTATTTTCATTTTGCCATTTATCTAATTTTGTATTTGTTTATTTGGGTTATAACACTAGCATAACCCTCGACAAGGAGAAAGTTACCTGCCAACGTTTAAAAAACTCAAGACAGACGATTGAACCTGCTTTAACATTAGATTCAATGCTCTGGGAGATGTCTTCGCTATTTTTGGAGTAGAAAAATAATTTAATTAAGTTCTTCTCTTCAGTCCATCTCGTTTTGAGAAGACACAGCATTCTACTTGACCTGCTCTGAAATTGATTAATATTAAAAATAGCGAGGAAAGAATACTAATTGTTGTTCATCGGAAACTATTAAAAGAAACTTTTTCTATGTATGTCATTATCAATTTATGAGAGGATAGGAGTAATCTTTGTTTGAAATGAAATCGAAATGCGCATGCAATTCACGATAAGAAATAAACATTTTCTCTTTGGATATTTGTTTTGTGAAAAAAAAAAAAAAAAAAAATCATACACACGACGTTTAACCTCCGTTATTTTTATTTTGCAATTAATCTAATTTATTATTTGGTTATAACACTCGCATTACCTTCGACAAGGAATAAGTTGCCTGCCTTTAACCTGCCAACGTTCAAAAAACTCAAGACAGACGATTGAATCGACTTTAACATTCACCTGTAAACGCGCCAATTTTATTTTAGCATTTTTGGAAAAATAGTTTAATCAAGTTTTTCTTTTCAGTCCATCTCCTTTTGTGAAGACGCAGCATTCTACTTGACCTGCTCTGAATTTGATTAACATTAAAAATAGTGAGGAAGGAATACTAATTGTTGTTCATCGGAAACTATCAAAAGAAACTTTTTCTATCTACATTATTATCAATTTATGAGAGGATACGAGTAATCTTTGTTTGAAATAAAATCAATTCAAAATATGACATAAACCTTTTCTCTTCGGATATTTGTTTTGTAAAAAAAAAAAAGAAAAACCATGAAATTACTATGTGAATGCGATTTAAAAGTACCTCGTTATATTTGTAAAATGTTCGGATTCATCTTGAAAATATAATTCTTTGATATTGCTATTTCGAATATTTCGCAATTGAATCCTAAATCCTGTAGAGGATGTTAATTCGGTGACAGCAGCGCCATCTCTTGACGAGATATATAATAAACATTATATTACATTCAGTATATGTGGGTATGTATTTTTTTGTTTTGTTTTTTTATTACTAAAAATTGTTGTGACAACCGTTCACGCAATTAACGGACTTTGAACGAGGTCGGATTATTGGCCTCTCTGAGGCTAGATGGGACACACGGACTATAGGCCGATGTTGGAGGCAATGGCGAGAGGTAGGCACACATGCCAGAAGACCTGGCTCTGGAGCCCGGAGAAGCACGTCGGTTCGTACCGATAGGCAGATACTGCGAACAGCGTTAGCGGACAGAACCATCACTCTGCGGCAACTGCGCGACAACATCACTATTCCCGATACCGCTCCAGTGTCAATAGCGACAATAGCACGCCGGTTACACGCCGCGACAATGTCTGCCAGGCGTCCATTGTTGTGTCTTCCTTTGACACCTGAGCACCGCGCGATACGACTGCAATGGTGTCGTGAACGAGTGGGCTGGCGTATGGAATGGCGTTCGGTGGTCTTCAGCGACGAATCCCGCTTCTGTTTGGACACCGACGACAGACGCGGACGGGTGTGGCGCAGACCATTGGAACGTGCCAATGAACAATGCATCCGGTATCGCCATCGTGGACCAACATCCGGGATCATGGTCTGGGGTACCATCGGCCACGATACCAGAACGCCTTTAATCACCATCCAAGACACCCTGACAGCAGCACGGTACGTCACAAAGATTCTGGAGCGCGTATTACTGCCGTTCGGACAGAACTGGCGTCGTTATTATACGTAATGTTTACAGCTATGGTTGTCTCTTTTGGTTGTTATTGCACACGAAACCGTATTATTGTCATTAACATAAACTGTCTTGCAATAAAACGTGATAGCTCCTGAACAATGTACTTGCAACCCCACATTGTATTAAAAGAAAATGTTCATTCTGGTCACCTCTGTTATTGCTTACAGTTATACACACTTTTTCAGAATCACCCTGTATAGTAATAAAAATTCCTTTACGTTAAGGTGCATTAAAATGAATTAAAATGACCAAAATAATATTTGGAAACTCTTTTCCAGTTTGAGTACTTTTATCAATCGTACTATGGATGCTTACAAACCATTAATGAGAGTTATTTCAATAATTCATTGTGCTGACATGGTCTAGAACGAGGTTAAAAATGACTCAGTTTCGAATCTGCAACCCGAAACATTGAATCATGATAATGTTTTTAGATACAACAAATAAATAAATATTTTATATAGTACATAAACCTTTTATTTATTTATCAATGGACGAGTCTACAGAATCATGTACATCAGTAATACTGAATAAGGGCTTAGAATAACTGAAGTATGAAATACGAGTATAAGCACGAGTATCGAGTCTCTCGAAATGTCGAGTAAACATTGTGTCTATACTGAAGGTTAGTCTCCTTACTCGCGTCTGTGGTCACAATCGAATGCGGGACAACAAACATGGCACGTGTAAGCTTTTTGCAGTATCTAAAATCTTAAAAAGAGTGTATTTTGTATGACGAAAAATTAAAATTATTCACCCGTAACTCTCTTTTTAGCCGGAAAGTTATTCTTAACTATAGAGAGGAAGAAATTTGTAGAAATAAATTAAGCACTTCAAAGCACATAGAAGTTATGTAACCAGGGCGTAAATTATAGATAAGTTGAAGACTTCAAAAACCATCAAAAGAACTAAATGTTTCAAAATAATAAATTATGAGTTAAATTGTGAAATATAAAATATATTTATTGTAATGGAAATGAGTTTATTCCAATACACTAGGATTCATTAGTCTTCATTCAAAACGCTGAAAACAAAACACTGATAACAGCTGAAAACGCTGATATATTACACGCCATATCTTAGCGCTGACAGTTTCCAAAGGTAACATATAGCACGATTTAAACATTTACTACTAAACAATTCTGACTATCATTATTTACGCGTTATATTCACTCATAACACGTAGTTACGAGTTGTTTGATATATTACATGACATATTTTAGCATTGAAAGTTCTAACACTACATATGGTACCATATGGTGCCATTAGAACACGTGCTATTAACCAATTCCCATTATCATTATTTACGCGTTATATTCCCTCCTGATACGTTGTTACGAGTTGTTTGATATATTATATGCCATATCTTAGCATTGAAAGTTTCAACAGTACCATTTGGTACCATTAAAACACGTATTACAAAACAATTCACACTATCGTTATTTATGCGTTATACTCATTCATGAGAAATATACGTGCACGTGCCACTAGTCCAATATCTGCTATCACTATTTTTTTATATATTCGTTCATGAGACGTCGTGCCGATTTGTATGATATATTACATGGCATATCTGGTTATAGGAAATTGTTAAGGGGGTATCATAATGGTACCATTAGATCACGTATCTATTTCGGCTATCTCACGTTCATACTTGTTCGTGCTCTGTCCCAAAGTAATGGATTGGTGAAAACAGAGTGTAAAAAAGTTAATTCGTTTTCAAGTTATCGTAATAAATAATAAGCTCCGTACGAATAATAAAATTCTTTTGATTTAGAGACCGTTCTGCCCTTTCAATAATCGTCATTCACGTGCGTCCTCCACGCGCACCATCTCATTAACGTT
>JAHWFO010023339.1:198482-235198 GCA_023313115.1 Rhysida immarginata
TTATTAATTCAATTAAGTGAATAAAAATAGTGACCATTATAATAATATATGGATTTTTTTCTCAGGCTATGCTATTGCTATACCATTTAAACTGGCTTTAAACAGCTCACTGGCCGCTAGGGATTTTCGCGCATGCGTAGTACAAAAAAGGTCACACATGAAAACGAGACTTGTATGGTACAATTTCAACACCCATCTATTCTTGTCGGTGAGCTTTGACTTCTTCCCATTATTCTATTTCGAGGATGATGTCTTACCATTATCGTATCCGTTATTCTCGCCCGCAACGTGTACATATCGGCGACCGGTGTAAAAAACACTTTATCTTTAACATATTCCCACAAGAAAAGGTCTAAGGGAGAATTCGGAGACCATAGTATAAGACCATGCCTTCCAAACCATTGGATGGAAACGTTGAATTCAGGAATGCACGTACTGATAATGCCTAATGTGGCGGCGCGCCATCCTGTTGGAAAATTTCCCACGGCTGATACTGTTCTTAGAGTTCAGGTGATGCTAGACGCCATTTCGATATGAACGAAGTTAGCTCCACTTGCAGTGTTTCTGCTCCATACTTACCATCCGTTAATTAACATTCTGAGATGAAGAACATAATACAAATAAAACCGGGAGTGTTCGACTTTCGACTTTTTCGTATTCTCCCATATTTTTCGTGATCAAAAAGAACTTTCAATCTTTTTTTTTTTTTTTTTATAGTTCACATGAAAAATACTGAGAGGGTGTTCAGGTAAAATATCAGTTCCGCTGGTATGATTCGGCTGGAAACTTATATCTAATTATCTTTTGCAATTATAAAAGGCAGTATAAAATTTCAACTATTTATATTAATTTAAAATGCTAGTTTATACAGAGGTTGAGTCAAAAGTAGTGGCCGACTCGGGAGGGAGGGGGGGGGGGGGTTAGAGTGACGAATTCTGGGCGAAAACCATTTACCACAAGGGTATATCGCAGTTTATTAAGAGAAAAGAGTGGGAAGAAACATCAGTACGAATTTGAATGCCCTAGACATTGTGCTATCTGCGTCAGCCAGTGTAAAAATATGGTAGAAAAATTGGTGATATGCGGGCGCCGCCGAAATCTGCAGGGTGGAAGGTCAGGGTGTGATTAATGAACGGACAGCACGACGGTGTTTCTCCCGCTTTTCATCTGGAGACATGGGCCTGGAAGATGCGTCAAGGAGCGGAAGACCCAAAGAAGTGGATGACACAGCCCTACGGCAACAAGTGGAAGCCAACCTAGGCAGCACCACCCGTGGATTAGCGGCGGAATCGGGACATCACAATCGAGTGTGATTCGATATCTGCACGTTATGGAAAAGGTCAACATGAGCTTCCGAGTTGTGCCCCACGAGCTGACGCCCGCGCAAGCACAAAAACGGGTGAAGGTGTGTCAATAACTGCTGGAAAACCCCCCGGGATCTGCCACATCCTGCATACAGCCCCGACCTGGGACCTTCGTGCATGGCGCACTTCCTGCGTGGACGGCGCTTCGCCAATGTCAGAGAGGTTGAAGACGCCGTGCGTGACTTTTTCGCCCAGAACCCGGAGGAGTGGTTTCGCGAGGGTACGGCCACTACTTTTGACTCAACCTTTGTATGAAAAATGTTAAGTAGGTGTTCAGGTAAAGTATCTCTTTTGGTTGTGAAATTCGAGGTGAAATTTGATAGCTAATTGTCTTGTATCATAATAAAAGCATATATTAAATTTTATTTAAATTCCTAGTTTATATGAAGAAAATCGAATATGTGTTTAAGTAAATTTCCTCTTTTCGGTTGACAGATTTAGTCCAAAAGTTGATAAGATTGCAATTTTTGTGTAAGGACTACATATCAAATTTCATACTGGGTGATCCAAAAGTGTATTACAGTTTTTTACAGTGTTAACGACATTTTCAGTGTTTGCTTTCCAGCAATTCAATGCTTTCTTAAGAATCACGAGGCACGCGCAACATTGTTTTGCTAAAGAATTCGTCACGGGAAAACAATTATTAGTTTCATGAAAAAATGTAGCACACTTTCGGATCACCCGCTACATCTAGCTCGTTGCCTTTTTGAGTTACATATACGGAGAGACTGACTCATATACACACAGATATAGTTCCAGAAATGTTTCTTACGGAGGTCTAAACGTCGAGATTCATCAAGATCTCGAGATCAAATTTTTTGACGATTACAATACCTTTTCTATGTTAACTTCGAATACGAGAAAGTAAAAACTGTATGTATATACATGTATCTAACATTGTTATTGCTTTAGTAACTTAAATTTCTTTATCACGGAGAAACTTTCTGATTACCTTGTACTCTAGTTGTAAAAATTGGATAAAGCGAAATTATGGTAAGTGCGATTATTAAGTACCGAAAGGTGCTTTATGCTATCAGTGTGGGGAAACGTGTCTGTCTGTCTGTAACTCTAACTCCTCCGAGGCTATGAAAGATTTTCAAAATCTGTTTACGTCAGTCGATGAATATGGTTCATGGCAGGAACCAATCAAAAATATTATCTAAATCGGTTCATTGGCACGTGCACAAATGGTACCTCTATTTTCCCGCCAAGCAATTTTCAATGGGAAGACATATTAAGTAACATATCAAACAAATCGTAATGATGAGATAGAAGCGGTTATTCATTATTATTTTCGTCAGTCGATGAATATGGTACATGGCACGAACCAATCACAAATATTATCTAAATCGGTTCAATAGCACGTGCACAAATGGTACCTTCACGACCCCACCTAGCAATTTTCAATATAGAGGTATAGTAAGTAATATATCAAACAAAACGTAATGATGAGTTAGAAGCAGATATAAATTACTATTTTCGCCAATTAATGAATATGGTTCCAGGAATGAACCATTTAGAAAATGGTTGAAATCGAAACAATGGCACGTGCTCTAATGGTACCCTTATGACACCCTAAAATATTTTCAATGATAAGATATGGCATGTAATATATCAAACGACTTGGAATGAGGTTCCATGAATGAATATAACGTAAAATTAATGATAGTCGGAATTGGTTCAATGGTACGTGGTTTAATGGTATCCTTATGGTCCATTAGAAACTTACAATGTTAACATAGGGCGGTTTAAAAATATAGTTTCGCGAATGGTTTAATTTAACCTTTCGGTATTTCGTTATGTCATTCCTTAATGGTTTATTCCTTTTAAACTTAAATTATTATCCTAAATTTAAAATATTAGTGTAAATATATCAAATTTATTTCTGCTTTATTTTACATTCATTTCTAAATAAAAATTAAATTTTAAAAGAGCAATGTCTCACGCATGCCAAGAAAAAGTTATTTTTAAGCGGTGGATTTGAACACTTTCTGTTTTTTTCCTCATTATTTTCTCTCATTATCATGTAGTGAGAATTTCTCTAAAAAAGCATTCCTTACTTTTTCTCACGCATTTCTGACTTAAACCATTGTCAACTCATCTTGATAACACTGAAACTTTCTTATTCTCTAATCTCCATATTCATAAAATGATTAATTTCAAAGTCAACATTAATGTGAATACTAGGATGAGGAAGGGAAGGTTATGTGAAGGATTGATGGATTGGTTAGGTAAAGAATCTACCATCTAAAACTGTTATGTTTTCCCAATTCATTAATTTCTTTGGCGTTTTTATCACATAAAACACTTTTTGTTTGCTACTTTAACTGAAGGATACGGTTATTGTTGAAACTATGCAATCTTGACAAGGCGAATGCTGAGGTAAATCTATGGAGTAGGAAGGGGCGCCCACAGAATATTATGAACGCACAGGGAAAAAGGGGGAGAAAGAGAGGGTTGGGGAAGATCAAATAGGAAAGGAAAGGAAAAAAAGAGCGAAAGAGGGTGGAGTGTTGCCTAATGAGAATAATTCGTAGGCGTTAGTTGCCGTTGGAGAAGGTCTCGTCATGGCCACGTGCGGTCACGCTCGTGCCGTCTCCCGCGAGCCTTTGTTGTCAACCTCTCGGCTTGAATCCACGAACGAGGCTACGAGATCATTTCTTTGTTCAGTAAGGTGAGAATAACGTGTAGATGGATGAGGGGAGGGGGTTAAAGCACGTTGCTTCTGATAAGGCAACAGAAGAAGGGAGAGTTCGAACCACAATGGTTTTCCCTTCCTTCAACTTAAAAGAAGGGGAAGTGAAGGAGGGTTGAAGTGGGGGGGGGGGGGGGAAAAGAAAAGAAAGAATGAACAATAACGTTAATAAGGTGAGCACTGTTGGGAATTTTTTCTTCACAAAATAATGCTGCGGTTTTGATAGCGTGTTAAGAAGTGTCGATTTGTTTACGGAAAGGATTGCCAGATAGATGAGCTATTTTTGCTGTGAAATGCGTATTGTCAAGTTGGACTTGATAATCCTCATTATTAAACGAGATTGGGAATTACTTTGAGATGTTTTTATTTAATTATCCAATTTAATGTCATTAGACACACGAGAACTAGCGAAGTGACCAAACAATTTAGAGGGCCGTAAGAGTTTGTGTATAGAAGGTTTCATTCATTATTACTGTGTGCTTAAAAATCTGCAACTCCTTCGACACAACATCAGGATTGCCTAGAAAGATCTTTCCCTATCATCACGTTGATCGGTTAAATTTCTAAAATTATTCGCCTGTAAAAACACTCCTTGCAAGAACCACATAAGCTGGATATAAAAAAATCAAACTTTAGAGGGTAACCTATATTTTAGTAAAAGGAAATGGAATCTGCTTGCAATTATTTGCAACACAGAAATTTGTGGTCTGTAATGTAAAAAAAAAAAAATGAATTTCGAAGTTGGGAATTTTTAATTTTTTTTTTAGCGATAAACATGTCTTTAATGTGTTTATTATGTTGTAACCCGTAAAATTAAATATGACAACTTAATAAAGAATATCTATATTATCAAAATCAAAAAAGAATATCTATATTGATGGATGACTTGAAGAAACAGGGTCTTGGATGAGGAAGAACTTGAGAAAGAGCTTGAAGAGGATGAGTGGTTAGTGTTTTAATTGTTCTGTGTGGAATTTTCACAACATAAACAAGCTACTGCCTGAAGGACATAATGATACACACGGAACCCTGGTGATTGGTCAGTAAAACTTAGGTATACTTCGAAAACTGGTTAAGTATTCTCCAAATTACCTCTCCTCTCACCTCTCTAAATTCAATCACCGCACTATCCAAAAGGTTTTTAAAAGTGACTTCCGACCACGTCAGAGGTCCAAACGAAGAGAAGAAACGCTAACGACAACGATTGGAGTCGTCCGCTTACAATTGCCCGCCAAAATTTGGTTTCCTTCCAAGCACGGTTTCGAGACTTCCATCTTTGAAATGAAATTAATGCATCTATAATTGTGGAATTGTGCTTCAACAACCTGTAAAATACACTGAGTTAGCAAAACTCATGGGATAGCAAGCACATTGATTGATGGGCATGGCTCACGAATTCACAGGGGTAACGGACTCTGGGAATGGACCATTAGACGTTGTGAGAAGAGCTTGTATAAGTGATTAATCAGAAATGGCACGTCGTCGCGAGTTGACGTCTTTTGAACGGGGTATGATAGTAGGTGCCCGACGCATGGGAAGTTCCACCTCAGCTGTCTTGGCTTTACCCCGCTCAACTGTCTCCAGGGTGTATCGGGAATGGCTGGATGAAGGCATCACAGTCCACAACAGGCACCATACCGGGCGTCCAGCTGCCCTGAATGATCGTGACCGGCGACACCTGGGACGAATAATTCAGAGAGACAGGAGCGCAACAGTGCAGCAAATCACAGACCAGTTCAATACTGGCCGCACTAGAAACGTCTCTCGATGGACAATCCGTCGGAATCTGCATGCCCTCGGGTTTGGCAGCCGTCGCCCTACACGGGTGCCAATGCTTACCCAGCGTCATCGGACACTCCGGCGTGCATTTGCCACCAACCATCTTGGCTGGACTCTGCAACAGTGGCGTAACGTCATATGGTCAGATGAGTCACGATATCAACTGTACCACGCTGATGGGAGGCACCGTGTGTGGCGCAGACCTCACTAAACGATGGATCCCGCATGCCAACAGGTCATAGTGGTGCAGGGTGGTGGGGCGTCAGTGATGGTCTGGGGTGCATTTTCCTGGTTTGGAATGGGCCCTCTGGTTATCCTGGACCAAACGTTGAATGGTCCACGGTATCGTCAACTCATCGGAGACCATCTGCACGCGTTTTTGACATTTCAACACCCTGACGACGTAGCAGTCTTTCAAGATGACAATGCTCCACCACATCGCTCCAATGTCGTCCGCGAATGGTTCGAGGAGCATGCAGGAGAGGTCCAACGACTGAGCTGGCCAGCCCGGATCCCTGACATGAATCCCATCTATCATATCTGGTATACTGTTGAAGTCAGGCTCCGGGCACTGGATCCTCCACCCACGAACGGGCAGCAACTATCTTCGGCTCTGCAGACTATCTGGTGTCAACTGCCTCCAGAAGTGTACCAGGGACTTGCAGACTCACTACCACGCCGTATTGCTGCACTCCACAGGGCCAGAGGTGGCCCGACCAGATATTAAGTAACTATCCCATGAGTTTTGCTAACTCAGTGTAAATCAGAAGGCGACATGGAATGGTTAAAAGTATAAAAAATAGAAGCAACATGATGAAATCCTGTAATAATAAATGAAAGGATTCAAGGTATGGATATCCTAATAAACAGGCCTACTGCTAGTGCCGAGCGCTTTTGTACAAAAATATATTTTGGCCCCGTTGTGATACGGAACTTGTTTGGCACCCTTGTGATAAACCGCCCTTGTGCGATGCACAATCTGCAAAATGGTCTTGCGACGTGCTTGCTAATAAATTTATTATCACTAAATGCTATTATTTGGTGTTCTTCTTATGACCAAGATATCACTGCTTGAGGTCACTGGACATTGCGAAAAAAAGCTAAAATAATAATTTTTCAAACAAACAGCGATTTTATTCAGAGTTTTCCCTTAGAAATTGTTCATTGTCGAGAATAACCAGGGTGAATTGGCAAATAAGAGAGAAAGTAGTCATCCGGTTTAGAAAAACAATAGCCCATTCCTTTATGATTACCAATAATGATTTCGCTTAGTGTAGTGAATAATGAGTCCTCAACGTGTTAAAGAGCTGGAGAAGACCTACAATTTTGTTGAAACCGCTTGTTCTATTTGCCACCAAAAATCAAAGGGACGATCACGTGTTTCTCATTATGTTATACAGGGTGTCCCACTCGGAACTGACCCTTTAAAAATACGAATTACTCTGCAACACTTGCATATAACATCATGCACCAATGCTCAAAATATTCCCTATTTAATGCAAATTGCTTCGATACCGGGTTCCAGCTCCAGGTGACACCAGCGTGACACAGAGGTGTAGGCGACTGCCTAGATCCGAGAGTCCAACCCTGCAAAGTGGCGAAAGTAAGCATGCAGTATACCGTACCGCAGAGTCTTCATTGTGAAACCTACTGGGTCAGTTACAGTATCAGAGAGAATATCGGAAGAAATTTCGAGGGAGAACCATTGAAGACCTCAAAAAAAACATCAAGCGTGAAATTGCTGCCATTGACAGTGACATGTTGGAGCGTCGCATTGCCTTGTATGCAGATGTTGCGGGAGGGCATTTTCAACACATTTGTAATGTGGACTTGTTTTCTATTAAATAAAGTTCATTCAAGTTCCTACAGTTTGCCTTTAGGTTAACAGGTTCCATGGTTATATGAAATTTTAAAGGGTCAGCCCCGAGTGGGACACCGTGTAGAACAAATTCGCAAGAGGTTATCCGCTTTCGTCAGAAATCAACGCGACCTGCTTCTCATGGAAAAACCACTGCATTGCGCATGTTACACGTGAAAAGCATGCAGATAGTTCGTGTTGGAAGCACTTAAAACCACTGCGTGACTGGCCGGGATTTCTATGGAGAAATGTTTAATCGGGTAGAGAAGGACAAGTCATTTTCTGATGAGATGATACTTCATGTCAGTGAATATATTCCTGACAGCCCAAAAGTGAATGTTTTGTATCTTTAGCAAAAATGTACGGATCATTCTTTTTCCAAAAAAATACAGTTACAGGTTTCATTTATCTGGATATGCTTTAGAATTTTCCCATTCCACTCTAAGAAGATGTGCTATAAACTGTCTTTAACATCTCCACTTTTTAACTCCCAAAATTATATATTTTTTCAGGTTTTTATGTTTGTAATTGGCCGTAACAAACATTTGGATTTCTGCATCATCACTAATAATTCAGAATAAAAGCGACCAATTACCAGACTATTTTTTTCTTCGACTTCACTTTCATCTCTTCACGGAGAGAAATAAATTGTTGTGACAACCTTATCTATGGTCACTGTAACAATATTTTATAGTTACTCCTGTCCCATCAGTATTTATTGTTGTGTGGACAAAACTGTTTTGATCACAGATCAATTCTTTTTATTAATCTAATACAGTAAATATTATTGCCAGAACAATACTCTCTTGTTATCACACTAATACAGCACTGCTAGAGCAACGATTTTCCCATGCATGGATAATGAATATTGATGACACAAGCTATGGGCTCTTACAATTTTTATTTTCTTGATAATACGGAGGGTTGATTCAGATAAAATGAGACGACTTTAAACGCCGTATATGACCTTGACGGAATGTGATTTGCATGACGCGTTTACTATTCATGGGGATTAGCTTTGTATACACTTGTTGCTGATATTTGGGACATTTCGTGCTGAAACATGGCTTACAAAATCACAGCTTTTTGGGAAGGGTATATGTTTGGCCTTTCCGACGCTAACTTCAGCCTTTCGTGCATTGTGGAATTATGCAAACGAAATGGTATTGTGGTATCCAAAGCTACTGTGGGTGGAATAATCAAAAAGAACAAATTGCGACCATCTAATGAACGTGGACGAGCAGAGAAGCAGACCAGAAACAAGCCCCAGCCAACACGCCCAGCTCAGGTGGTGCGAGAAATCCGGTCTGAAGTGCTGAAAGAAAATCCCCACACACAGAGAAGTCTAGCCCAAAGGAAAGGTATTTCTCAGGCATCAGTCTCCAGAATAATTCATGACAATCTTGGGCTGGAGCGACGTCATAAAGCGCAAAATTTTGGATCCACATGGACAAGGCATCAAGCCACACTGCCAAGTAATCTGTGGCTTACTACAGGAAGATGGAACAGGAGACGGGCATACGAGTTATTCCCTTCTCTCATGTGCCTGTAAAATCTCCTGACGCATCATGGATGGATTTCTGTGGTTTTGGTCTCCTGAAACGACGGCTCGGAAGTCGCCGATCAAGAACCGTTGATGGGCTATGGAAAGTGTGTCAGCAGGTGTGGAACGAACTTCCCATGGAGTCCCTCAAACTCAGCCTACTTCAGTGGAAATTACGGTGCCGGGCGATAGTCCAACAACGTGGCTCTCACATCGAACACATCGACTGCAAATTCGTCTCATTTTATCTGAATCAACCCTCCGTACTGGATACTGATAACGCGTCAATAGTTTTATGCTCCTATAGCAGTTTTGGGCTCTTTTGCAGTTTATATTTTCATGATACTCTATTAAAATTAGTGTTTATTTTCTGTTTTTTGAAAACACAATAAAAAGGAAATAAAATTAATTTTCATACATGTTACAAGTATCCAGTTCATTTCATCAATTAATAGCAATTAATAGTTGTAACATATCTAAATTCTATTTCCTTTTTTGTGCACACCATGGTTTCATAAAAAGACTGTTGGAGCCGGAGCTGGTGCTCCAACATACACTAATCAGATGGTCAGTAATCAGGACGCACAGGCACCCATGCCTTAAGGAACAAGTAGCCCTAATAAGCTGCGTTAACTAAATAAATGCCTCGAGAAGAGGAAAAATATAGACCATTTTTTTACTTCCTTATACGAAGTAAAGGAAGTATTGTAATCGCGAAAAATTTTGGTTTTCAGTTTTCAACGGAAATATACATTTTGAATATCCCTGATTTCATTTTTGTTTCAAATATACATGTTTGGTCGTAACGTCTGTACGTACGTACCTGTGTGTGTGTGTGTGTGTATATCTCGCATTTCTCAAAAAACGGTTAGGCGTAGAATGTTGAAATTTTGTATTTAGGACTTTTGTAACATGAAGTTGAACACCTCGCATTTTGGTTGCATGTTTATGTGTTTTGGTCGTTTCCCCAACTGATTTCCTTTCATGTCTATGGAGTTCTGATTGCGTTGAGCAGTTTGTGATAGCAAGTAAATTTGAAGAACTTCATTTGAAGTTCCCAAACGGATAACAAAATTTGATTCAACATTTTGAGTTATTAGTCAACAAAGAGAGAAACAGAAATTCGTGTGTCAAGGATACTAATGAGAATTTGTTCCCAAAAAATAAAACAACTACATTCTAAGAAATTTCATAAAAGAAAGTTCGTTATACCCACAACAGATTAGGTTAGATTTTTTTATTGAGACAAAATTATTTTGGGGAGCATAGGCTACCTCTTTTCGGGTAGGCATAGCATTCTACTTGCGCTCCTCTGTAATTGATTTACATTAAAAATAACCAGTAAGGAATACAAACTGTTGTTTATCGGAGTCGATTAATGGAAACTTTTCCTATGAAATTCATTAACTATTTAGGAGACAATATTAATAACCCAAGAATTATATAGCTAAAATTAACTAAAAAGGATAAAAACGGAAATTCTAGAGGTTATGAAACAGCGCTTTTTGCGACATCTAATGAGTGAAATTTATAACAGTGGTCTGCTAGTAGATGTGAAATCGAATTTATGGAAAGAATTACTAGGAAGCCATCAATTTCATTTGCTGGCAAGTTGGAGCGGAGTTCAGGTTTTAAACTAATTTAACATGGATTTTTCACTTAATAATTTAATATATTCAACCTTTATAATTTCATCCTATCACCAACAGCTCCGTTTCACAAATCCTTTTAACGTCCATAGGTTTTGACGGAGTATTACCTTGCAACCTTTTGCCAACTGCAGATAAGAAAGGAGTCCGTATGCTTTGTCAAATGATGCCTCCCGAGCAGCGTTGTTATTGTGTTCAGCAGCAAAAAATGTAACAGGTACACCTAATTTACGAAGGCATGATTCGTTGTGTTCCGAAATTTCCTTATTGCGAGACATCAATGTAATGGCGTTAGAAAAATGGGCTTTCTCGTTAAGATTTTAATAGAAGAAAGTCACTTTCACACACTTCACCAATTGCGAGACGATTGAGTAGTTTACGAAAAGGTGCCTGGTTTTCACCTACTTGACGCATAATTGTTGTTAAATGAAATACTTTTTTCAGTTTTTGCTAGGTCAATTTTCCTTGAACAGCAAAAGTAGACGATGGATTCGGTTGCTTATACATAGGTGAATAGTAATGCATATCCGCCAAGAATTTCATGTTGTTTTTCTGGATTTGCTTGACGAAGTCGGTTGTCTATTTTGCCCAGCAATTTCAGTCCAAGCATTGAGAATTCATCAACAACAATTAGCTTTACTGACTGCATTAACAACTGAAATTCGCATTCGGCTTCACCACATAGCATCGACATCACGAACCTCATCAGGGAGCTCAACCCGAACGTTTATTATTCTTCAACGACATCACATATGTCCGGTTTTTTTTTTAATACAAACCACCTTCAGGCACCGCAGAAACTGTACCTCCCTAATATCTTTGGCTACTATTGCTTTAGTGGTTTTGACGTGATGACGTTACAATGGTGACTGAAAAGGAGCTACGCTCCAATAATAATTTTGATACACCTTCAACTATCCCACCTTCATTGTTTCCAACAAACGAAAAACACTGATTGTTAACATCCAAGATGGAGACAATGAAAGTTGGATTGTTGCTAGCACCCCGATGGTTAGGTGACTTTTCCGCTTCCAGACCTCGTTGGCCTCGTCGACGGAGCGAGTGACGTAATTTCTCAACCAATCAACAAACAGATTATGTTCAGCAACTTCCGATATTGGTGCATGGGCATCCATATGTTGATGACAGAACAATATATGAAATAGTCTTTTTCCGATATTGGTGCTGCATCAGTATTTACTTGACGCTACATAAAAAAACTACATATTAATCGTGAATTGCAATGGTGACAATTTGATAGTGTAGTAAAATAAAAGTTTATTCATGATGCATCAAATTGTATTTTTGTTTCAATATACAAGCACCCATCAACTCCCTTATTGTTGCTACATCCAAAGCATTTCTCTCCGTGTTCCTACTCATGTATCTTGGAATTCATGTACTATAAAGCTTTTCGTTGAATTCTCATAAAATATTCACTGGCAAACTTAAAAGATAATTGAAGGGCTTGGCGCAATAAGGACCTAACCCATAGGAAGAAGTTTTTGAGAAAAGTGATGTTATATTGTTTAAAAATCTGTAAATCTGTATGATTGATGTTTACTACTGTGATTCCAGTTTAATTGTGCAATTGTTACTGAAAGATATTGTAAATGGATTTCACAAGCAGTAATTATTATATTTAGTAAGAATTTCTTCCTGTGGATAGGTCCTTATTGCTCCGAACCCTTCAATTGTACGCTTAAAATATGTTTACCCTAATTTTTTTCTATTATATCCTATATCCTAACATCCCTCTTACTCATGAAATGCAGCCCTTTGTTTACAGAAATTTTTACAAGTTTTGTCTATTTTTAAATATGCTACGATTCTGGTAAGTTCTTTTACGATATAAAATTTCCAGATTTTAATTACACGGTGGTCCAAACCTTACTACCAAAATGAAATTTCCGTTGTACTAGGACAAATAAGCATGGGCAGTTCAAACTAGGCTAATTACAATGCATATGAACTGGCATTGATAAAACAACATGTTCGGTTTGTTAGCCATCAATCTCAATGATTTTGCGCAATCCGATTGCAAAATTGGTCACCACCTTCGTGAGAAAGTCTGCTGGAATGGCCAAAATTTCACGCTCGATGCATGTTTGCAGTCTTAGGGTTTGTCTTGTAGAACTTCTCCTTCAGGGACCCCATAAAAAGAAATGCAATGTACCGTATTCTTCGCTGATGAAAACCCGCTGTTCGGTGATGTAGGCGGCCACCTTTTTAAACCTGCGAAAAGATACAGAAAACACGTTAAACAAAATGCCTGGATGCCACGAAAATATCACACAATTTTCAAATAATTAAGTTAGCCCTACTTGAGAAATTGAGGTTTAATCCTGGTAGGTAAGTTTTAGGCCACCCTATACGTGCAATTAATTTTTATATTAATTTCATTATTGAGCTTAGTTTATTTGGTGGAAAATCTCATTTGGCCTCCAGCTTTTCATCACCATACAGTATCCATGAGTAAGCTGTGTCTATCGAAAGAAAAATAGGGCATGAGCACTATAAATTTCCAATTTCATATTGATCGGGTTATTGTTGCTGGTCATTAAGTTTATAGAAAGTAAACATGACAAAATTGGTTTGCACGTTTTGGTTGCACATTTGTTGGATTAAACAATATCGGTAAAGAAACATAATATTACATGGACATGTATTTTTATTTATTTACTTTCCATTTATTTATTTACTTTTCAAATAATAACAAAAAATCAAATAAAGTGACCAGAAAACCTGTCCCAAAAATATATAGAATTCAGAAAAAAAAATGTAATTATTATCATCATTTAATATAACCCCGATTTCTTTTGAGTACATTACAAACACGTGTTGGCATTGACAAGATAAGGTCTTAGAAGTTCTTAGGCTCCAGTTTCCAGCAGGATTCCACGATTTGTTGTTTTAGTACGTGTTTTGTTTCGAATGCCTTGCATTGCTGTAAACATGTCATGTTAAACATGCTCAAAGATATTCCATAGAGTTAAGATCTGGGCTTCTAGCTGGCCATTTCATTTCCCGGACCCTATTCCTCTCAAACTACACTTATATGGTCGTTGAACAATGAATTGGAGCCTTGTCCTGTTGAAAAATTCACTCAGGACCTCCAATTTGTTCACTAATAGGAAGAAGATGGTCTTCTAATATCTTCTGATAGCTTGCTGCGTTTGTTTTCCATCAATGAAAATTATGTCGGAAGATCTGTTAAATTCAAAACAGGCCCACATCATCAGTGAACCTCCACCCATTTGTCGACTGTAAAAGCGACGCTGTTCAGTTTTCAAATCATGCCAATAATACCTCCATCCATCAGGTCCATCCAAGTTAAACTTCTTTTCATCACTGAATATCACTCTTATCTATTCATCTTTGTAGGACATGTAAGTTTCAGCCAAGTTAATCATTGAGCGTTATGCTTTGGGGTTAACAGTGGCCCCTTCATCATTGTAGTATTAATAATATTGGGATTCGATGATAGAATCCGGTAAATTGTATTTTTTTTTATTTCTCCATCCATTATCTGTTGACTCTTCCTAACAGACATGTTTCCATTGATTACCAGGTGTGCAATGTGTCTTTCAATCCGAGCTGATGTGACTTTAGGGCGAACTGATCTTTGCTTCTTCTCGTCATTTCCGTCACGTTGCGATACATTATAAACTGTGGCTTTGCATCGGCCAATCTTCTTGGCTATTTCACGCACAGATTGTCCTTCCCTTCGTAATCTCCATATCATATTTTTTTCTGACTCTACAACTTCTTTTACACATGGCATTTTGGTGATACTTGTGAAAAAAATTGTAACTACAACAATATTAATAGTAGTTTAACATGCAAATTAGTGGTAGAGTCTACTTTTATGAAAGGGAAAGAAAGCAATTGCATCATACACAATATTTAAATTAGTTGTCACAAAAGTCTATATATTTTTGGGACAGGTTTTCTGGTCACCTTATTTGATTTTTTGTTGTTGTTTGAAAAGTAAATAAATAAAATACATGTCCATGTAATATTATGTTTACTTACTGATGCTGTTTACTCCAACAAATGTGCAACCAAAACGTGCAAAGCATTTTAGAAATGTTATGTCTTGTTTACTTTCTATAAACTTTTGGGACAGACCTTATTTTAATATTTCTCTAGTTAAAGGTTATGGTATTTCTTGTTGGCCATGATTAAAGGAGAAGATGACACATATTAAGATGAAATCGTAAGGTAAAATTTCGCGACCCGGATTCGAACCAGGGACCACGAGTATTTAGCTTGTCGCCTCATTAAACTGGGCCAGATATGATATAGATAGAGCAAGGCTGTTTCCAAATTAACAGAAGACTACAAAGTAGTCAAGGCGGAAGCGCAATGATAGGGCAGGTACCTGGCTTGCAGGTCGGGAATTTCTCCGTTCTAAACCATCAAAATGCTGATGAAAACTCACAACAAAGTAATAAACAAGAAATTAAGCCTCCCTAGGAAGGTATAGGAAAGTAGCGGAAGCCCTGAGTTCATCTATTTTTTTATTCCTTCATCTGCACTTTTTAACCCCCACATTTTTTTAAAATCAGAAATTGATTTTCTCGAACCATGTATTTAGAAAATATAAAATAACCCTGTCTTCTTTCCTTTCTCATCATTTTCGATCGAATGATATATCACACCCTATATGGTGCCATAAAGTTCTAAAGATCAAGTGATTGCCACCCCTACAATTCCGACCCTATTGGGACAATTTGGCACAAACTTTACAGTGATGTTGATCTTCCTTAGAGAAATCTGCATAACGAATTTCACTCCTTTATATGCATAAATACGCGTAGAGCTTTTGGTCCCCTCTAATTTCCGCCCCCGAAACTCCGACCCCAGTAGGCCAATCAAAACCAAACTAAATAGTGAAGGTGCACATGCCCATAGTAAGCTACATTCCGAATTTCAACCTTATATCTCAAAAAATGCGGAAATTATAAAGGGGACGGACGGACAGACAGACGGACATTGTGAAAACAATAAGTAGCTCCATTCTTCCGCTACTTAATAAATACTGGAGACAATGCTCCAACACAAAGTAAACAGATTAAGATGAAATCTAAAGGAATAAATCCGGCACTGAAACGCCATACATTATTACATCATTATTAATCGTCCAAATTTAGGGCTTATTATTGGTAGAAATATGATTCTCAAAGGACGACTTATGATGACCATGTATGACGGTTCAGTGCCAAGGCTTTCTCTCTAGAAGCTGTTCCATCAGCACACATTGGCCATTTTTTGTTTAAAATTTTATTTTTAAAAACCTGTTCATTTTAATTAAATTCTCTGTTAATAACAGCTCCCTACGTACGTTATAATAACACCCCTTTAGGAGTTGCCATTGTTGCTCAGTCTTAGGAATTGACCAAGAATGTTTTCAAAAATTGCTCCACGCTTACATAAAAACAATAAGATGTAGGCTAATTGAAATTTGACGTTGACATTTTAACGCTTATAATTCTGTTGTCAAACTGAAATTTGGATTTCAAGAGCTTCTAAACTCAAGACCTTCTGTGCCGAGTTAGATTTTAAGATCTTAAGTAGTTTTCCAGTTAGGGATCATCCATAAATAACGTTAGCATTATAAAGGGAGGAGGGGGATGGAGAAATCTAATATTTGCTAACATTGGGGGGAGGGGGAGGTTTAACGCCCTAACGTTAGTTTTTTTATAGTAGGAGTTGAAGTCCTGGGGACAATCTTAATCCCAAACAATCCCCCCTTGTCCCATACACTTTTTCCATCCCGTTTTCTTTTCCGATTGATATTTTTGTTTTGAATTTTGAGATTGTGGAGAGTTTCGTTGTTCTTTTCCCTGTCTCGTAACAGGCGACTGAGAGTGGTTTTTTGCAGCATATCGCTGACTACAATGCGGAAGCGCATCATATCTTTCGAGCAATTTGCATTTTTCGGAAATGCTTAAATCACGTCGTTTTGGTGGCATGTTTCTTGTTTAGAAATGTTTTAGATCTGAGTTTCTGTTGAATTAAGCCGACTTATGCACGTGAACTAGCCGAGTGATGCACTCGAGTTATGCACGCGTTCATACATACAGAAAGGGGGAGGCAGTGATTCTTATAAACAGAATCACTGATTCCAATAACGGAAGACTTTTACATAGAGAGTGGTTTTGGTTTTATAATTTTGTCTACTAAGCGGCTGATTCCATTAAACCAATGATTCAATAAAGCGGAATCTACTGTATCAGGAATCAAAATATAAGCAAAATATCCTACGCTGAATTTTATAAAGCTTATCAAAAAGCATACACCGAATTAAAAGCACAAAAAGTCCAGCAATTGTGTAATGAAGAGTGGAGAAAGTTGAAAAATAATCCAGATGAAATTCGCATTAAAATTCAAGCTCTACCGACAAAGGCTATGAAGAAAAAAGGAGGATTAATATCCATGTGGGCAAAGGTAAAAGCACACCATTCTTGTTTTAAAGCATTTAATTAATTTTGAAACAAACTCTCCTCAATACGTAATTTGAATTTGAATCAGGGATTTGCCCGATTCTGGACCTTCAATTTTAAGTACCGGGTGGGCAAGAAATAAAGTGAGGTGTTCAGAGCTCGCTAGCGGGAATTCTATTAGGCCAAATGCAGTACATTTTGGTGTATATACTTAGTGGAACATGCAGTTTCGATTTCTGCAACAAAAGAAAAAAAAATAGAACCAAAAGTCGCCATAGGTGGCGCTTATTTCAAGAAAACAATGAATACCTAATTGTCAAATGAACAAATACCGTACAAACCAACTTTAGTAACAACAATAAACAATGTTTTATTTTTAATTCCAAATGTGTTTCAATATGACCACCAGTGTGCTGTTCCAATAGCTGCATGCGGTACACGACATTTTCTACGGCAGCTCGCAGCATATCTGCATTAATTAGTCTGATATGTAAGGTTATTTGATCCTTTAAGGTTGAGAGGTCAGGATCATGTGCTTGATACACAAGGCTTTTCAAATATCCCCATAACCAAAAATCACAAGGATTGAGATCAGGCGACCTGGGTGGCCATACCATGGGAAATGCACGACTAATTATTCTGTTGTCTGAAAAACGTTCTCGCAAGATCTGCTGCACCTGACGTCCAATGTACGGTGGCGCACCATCCTGCATAAAAATGGTAGAATCCAGACAACCCTTTTCCTGCAATCGTGGTATCACAAAATTCTCAAGCATATCGGCATACCTGGCAGAATTGACGGAACAAGTCACCGGTCCACGGGGACAGATTTCCTCAAAAAAGTACGGGCCGATGATGAAAGAAGCAGTAAAGCCGCACCATACTGTTAGTTTCGGTGAATGCATAGGAGTTAGCAGACACACTTGTGGATTTGATGCAGCCCAAATACGGCTGTTGTGGGTATTGATATCACCATTCAAATAAAAATGTGCCTCATCACTCCATAAAATTTGCCATGGCCATGCATCATCCACTTCCATACGTGCTAAAAATCTCAACGAAAAGTCAGTTCATCCAAGAAGCAATTGTTGAACAGGTGTGAGTTTATAGGGATAAAATGTCAATATCTTATGAAACATTTTCCTCACCGTCGAATATGGGATATCTGTTTGGCGTGCTATTGCGTGTGACTGGTGGTACCCTGCACAGTAGTCATCTCCTGTTCCACAACAGTAGTTGCAACTTCTTCAACGTGTTGCTGCCTGATTCGTTTGCGTCCCCGGCCTGGTTGCACTTCTAGAGTTCCGATAGATTCAAATCGTTCAATCATTTTCCGTAAGTTAGTTATGCTCATCGGTCCTCTTCGTAACGTTTTCAATCGCCGGAATTCACGAAGGGCAGCACTTGCATTGTCGCTCTTCTGATAAAACAATTTGACTAATAACGCCCGGTCAGGCAGAGTAAGCGTCATCGTCAGGCCATTCGTTCGTGAATGATGGGAAATCCTCAGCCTTGCCTTTTATTGTCATGATTGCTCAACACGGAACGCGCTTATGCAAATGTATTCATTGTTTTCTTGAAATAAGCGCCCCCTATGGCGACTTTTGGTACTATTTTTTTTTTTTTTTTAGAAATCGAAACTGCATGTTCCACTAAGTATATACACCAAAATGTACTGCATTTGGCCTAATTGAATTCCCGCTAGCGAGCTCTGAACACCTCACGTTATTTCCTGCCTACCCGGTACATTATGTTTTTTATGAGATTAATTATCAAATTACAGGCAACCATTGTGTGGTGGTATAAATTTGTATCACAAACGAATATACAGAAGCGAATTACGAAATTAATCTCACACCAAATTTGTTACATTTTAGGTTAATTCGACATTCAACTCTGACACCAAAGTCACCTTGTCCCCAACATTAAGCGAGCAATCACCAACAATACACCCGCAACTAAGAGCTGAGGGTGAAAAAGAGACAGTCTTTCAAGCGTCTAAAAAACAAAAGACCACTCCTGCCCAAGATCTGTTGAAAGAAAAAATCGAAAAATCGTCAGAGCACCTGAATCTCCTTCTTTTGAATCGGAACGCTGGGTTGGGTATAGTCTCAAACTCGGATATTACAAAACAAAAAAATGAACTGAAGACCTTGAAAAAAAACTAAATCGTTCATAACAGGCCTGCGAATACAGAAAGAAAGCGCGGAAGAAAAGGCAAGATGAGTTCCAGAGATTAAAGAATAAAGAATGTGGCAAAGAAAAGGGTGTCTTGGTTCCACCTTCCGTTGGTCGACCTGCTATAGAGTGTGAGCAGGCTGGCCTTCCCGATGCAATGCGCGAGTTGGCAAGTATTGGTGCAAGTGCTGATGAGCGTCGTCGATGTAGGAGTCTACGATCTTGACGAACGTTGGATGACCTGCAGGAGGAGCTGACACGTATGGGGTACACCATCAGTAGGTCTGCAACGTATTTGCGTCTTCTGCCCCGAAACTACAACACGTATGAAGGTAGGAAGCATCACACTACCGTGCTAGTCAGATTGTGCCGTGCAGAAAATAATCTGAGAAAAGCGCACGTCGACTTTAAATTTTGTAAGGCTACAATAGACCATCTTCGAGAATGGGCTGCGACTCTTTCGAATGATGAGGTCTTCGTCCTGTCAGCAGATGACAAGTGCAGAATTCCACTCGGCCTTACAGCCGCTACAGTTCAGAGTCCCCTTCTCATGCACATGCAATATCGTGTGCGCCTTCCAGACCACGACTTCGTTAAAGCTACAGTACACAAACTAATTCCAAGTGTATATGCAGCACTTCAGGTGACACCTGGAAAGCCTTGCGATGGTAACCGTGTGTCCTACTCCGGTCCTACTTACGTTCAAGCAAGCATGACTCCTCGACGGCAGAAACTCACGCTTTCGACGAAGAAACCATTTTAGATCTCGAGGAGTTTGCTAATGCTTCTCGAACAAATACAGGCTTAATAAAGCCTGTGCTCATCATCTTTACCGATGGAGGACCAGATGAGAATCCGCGCTACGAAAAGGTGCACGAGCATGCAATTGAAACCTTTAAGAAGTTCAACCTGGACGCAATATTTCTCGCAACCAATGCTCCTGGTCATTCAGCCTATAATCCAGTGGAACGAAGGATGGCTCCATTAAGCCGGAAATTGGCAGGAATTATCCTTCCTCATGATAGCTACGGAGATCACCTGGATTCTTCTGGAAAAACGATCGATGAGGAGAAAGAATTGAAGAATTTCGAGGCTGCAGGAAAACTGTTAGCTCAGTGTTGGGACGGCGACAAAATAGATAAATTCCCTGTAGTCGCAAGATACATCTATCCTGGAATGGCACAACGCAAATGCACTAATTCAGTCTCAGAAACATGGAAGACGCGCCTTATGCGCTGTTCCCAATATTTCTGTCAGTTCGTGAAGTGCAGTGATGAAATGTGCTGTGGATTATGGCGTTCTAATTTGAAGCTGGCTTTGCCGGACAGATTCTTTCCTGCACCAGTTGCAGTGAAAAATGGGCTTCAAGTGGCGGAAGATGACAGAGAAGGAATTTGCCTTTCCTTGTTCCTGTCACAAATTCTCAAGGGAAAATTGCCAATTCCGGAGAAGGTCCAAAAACGTTTGAAAGGACAAGTCCCGTACGACACATTTCTGCCCAAAAATCAGACCCAAACGATTTTCGAAAGCAGAATATGCAGCAGGTGTGGTTTTGTACCACAGCAGTGCAAAGGCTCTGAGGAAGCACAAATCTGAAGGGTGCATAAACACAGAGCAATCAGTTTTCCCCCCCCCCCCCCTGAAAGTCAAACCAATCAGGAGACAGAGAGAACTGATGGTAGCATTAGTTAATGATGATTACATGGAATGGGTACATGAAGATGATTGTATATTGGATGGAGTACCATTAGAAAATCCAACAGAAAATGTACACTGTAATGTAATTTCAGTACAAGAAGCAGTGGACCCTATGTGGGAAGACATTGTGTAATTTTTTTATGAAATATATACCATGTTAATAGATTAAAAAGCTTTACTGTATACTGTATCATTTTTTGCACTAAACAGGGTTCAATTGTTAAAATGCTAACGTTAGGGGGGGGGGGGGCATTACTAAATGCTAATTTGGGGGAGGGGGGAGGCAAAAATACCTAAAATCATGCTAACGTTATTTATGGATGATCCCTTATACTAATTTCAGACGGACAGATACACATAAATCTCTTAACTTTTATATTGTAAATAGGAAGAGTTAAAATAATGTTTTTTCTTTAAGATCTGGATGTTTTACGTTTATTAAAACATTCATGTTTAATGTGTTTTACAAATAACCTCAGTTCTTCCCTCCATCTGATTCCCTAAACAATCGTTAAACTCCATAATCCATTTTCTTCAGTTTATTCTAGTATACTTTTATATTAAATAATGTTTGCGTTGCTGTCATTCTAAACCGTTGTGTTTTATGCATATAAGACTTTTCAGCAGTTATGGCTCATTATAATTTTTGTTTTAATGTTTAAACACGTCCAGGTTTTCGTCAGACTGTGAGAAGAGGAGACCGAAATTTTCGATGAATATTCTCATTGAGTCCCTTCAGTCAGTTCTCACCATTTACATAACAAGACCAGTTGGCAACGGGCTGACCATTCAATAAAAAGCAGATATCCCGGCAGGGTTTGTTTGCTCTCGCAGCCGGAAGTGGGTTTTTGCTTACCTTCGATCACGTGCACGATGTGTCCATCTATTCAAGGATAAAATAAAAATCGCTTTCGGAAAAATAGAGCAGTCGTTTGGTAGAGGTCGTTCTTCACAGCTTTTAATGTGCTAATGAGAAGGTATAGGGATGGGAGTTGGCGAGCGAAGGGGTGGGGGTGGGGGGTGAAGGATCGCAGACTGTATTAAGAGTCGGAATCTGCATCCGAATGGCATCCATGGCAACGGGTCGCGTGCCGGTCACACGCCGTCCGCCGACTTCATCGGGCCATTCGCGTTGAAGATCACGTTCTGCTCGCTTTCTCTCTGAAAACGGTAGACGGATAGAGAGACGGAAAGAGAAACCGCAACCCTGAACAGGCGATAATAAAGAGCAACGAAAAGTCAATCCTGGGGGCCTTCGTTTACATCTACGCCTTGGGAAAAATCGACTCCCTTCTCTTGAATGCCTAATCCCATTATAGTGATCGTGATGGATGCATGCGTTACGTCGAGAAGCCCGACAGGGGAGGAGGACAATCAAAACAGAAGAACAATGATCAAAGAAAGGGGATCCAACACGTTACCCAAAACCCCTACATCATAACCGTCCGTGTTCTTAATTTAAAGTGGAGCAAAATTTTTAAAATCTTATTCAAAATTTTTTGTTCACTATTCTAAATCGCTTCTTCTCATCGCGAAGAATTCATCCTAAACGAAAACAATGTGGAAACATTGTATAATAAATATATTGTCCAATAAACCCTTCACGTACATGTCAAATTTTACTAAAGCTATTAATATAACACGCCAAACTTTAGTCTCGCAGAACGTCATCAAAATAGTCTCTTTAAAATTCTCCACTGAAACTGTACTATAAAGCAGCATTGTTACTACAGGCTCAACTGTATATAACTATTTATGCTTAAGTCAGGAAAAATTATAAACGTAAGAAATGTTTGTGTTCCCTAGGTTTCAATCAAAAATTGTTTAGTACAAACGTATTTGCTTTCGTAAGCGTTTACCTGATTCAGTTATTGAGATTGAGTGGTTTACAAATATTCATTTTATAATAACGTTCTAAAGCTTTTATTTTGTACAGTTTTCATTATGTACAAGAAAACCTGGGCGTATCCGATTAAATTTGCTATTTCAATAAATTCTTATAATTTATATCTAAAATAAAGTTTGATGGAAGACGGGGAAATGTAGCTTAACAATTTTCGCATAATTAAGGGCAGTAGAAGTCTTCTATCGGAATGAGGTATGTGATTAGAACCGATATCTCCAAAGCATTTAATAGTGAACAGGATACTAACAAGGAGACTCCAAGTACTCGGACTCACCGATTTTTATAAAAAAAAAAAAAAAAAAAAAAAATCTACGTGTAGCTTTCACTAATTAAACACCCATGCAAAGTCATTCGATTCACTTCACAAAATTTTCCGAGAAAATAATTCACTACACTTTATAAATGCCCTAATTGTAGCATAGTTTTTTATCGCGTTCTTGTGGTCTAGTGATAAGACGCTAGAATTCTATTTTGCAGGTACGGTTTCAAATCCCGTCTTCAATAAATTTTTTTTTTTTTTAATTTCGTAAATTTTTTTAAAATGTGTGGGAATGTGTAATTCATTTACTAAATATATTTCCGATTTCCAATTTACTACCATCATTCATTTTATAAAACGCATATAGGAATTATATCAGGTTGTTGCAAAAGTTTCTTCCGGTTCTAGAACCCGTGCCCAAGAAGGGCTCATTTTCCGAGAGGGGGGTTCATATGTTTTCAAACAAATTATTGCATTCGATTCCTGAATATCTTTGCTATACAGTAAACTCCGTATAATTCGAATCCGCCTAATTCGAATTATTGCTTAATTCGTATAAACTGCAAGGAACGTTTGAAATCCTTTACATTTAATGTAAAATAATACCGCATAATTCGAATTTTCTAATTCGAATTATCGCCCAATTCGAATCAATCATCAAGTACATTTAACACAAACTAATGTATTTTTCATCGCCTAATTCGAACGCCATAGTTACTCCGAAAATAATTTGTGACTAATTCCCAGATTGATCTGAACAAGTACTGTGCTATACATGCGAAGTTTACTGTAAAAATATAATTGGCAGATTATCCAGAAGCCTGACTGGATACAGTAGCCAATCCGCTTTCAAGATTTGGCGCTAGCTTTCCATTCGTGCTTTAAGAACATATAAGCAGATAAATTAGGGGTTGTGCTCAGGCATCGCAGGCCACGCCACCTTCTTAGACATCGACGCCTTCTTAGACATCGCAGGCCACGCCACCTCCTGGACATCAATTTCGACGACATCCAAAAGGCGATATTTCCCGAATATTGGATCACCTAGCTCCTCGTGTCCCTCGTCAATCAACAATCAACACTATCGTCCTGATAGGAAAGGACTCCATCTTATCCTCTGGATGACTTAACTAGGTTTCATCTGGCTTCTTGCCTAGTTCAGTGTACTTCCCGTGGTTACCTTTTGGACGAGTATGGCAGTGAAAGCGTTGCTTTCGGACCACTCGTTTCGTTTTACCTGCACTGTTCGATTGTCGATTGTCGATTGTTGTGCTCAGTACTACTCAGTATCATAAGGATTCCAGCACAACACACATAGGTGAACAGGCGTAAATATTTTTGAAGACTTCAGAATTCTAAGTACATGTAGCTTTCACAGTTTTTAGGTTTATCTTCTCTCTCAATTAATTTTGTTTTTCATTTCGGTAACTTAAAATCTAGCCAGTACGTAATTTTTTTTTATTTTATTCATTATTTTATTCTATTCATTATTAATTTAGCCAGTTCAAATGTTTCTTTTCATTGTTTTTTTTTCAATACATGTACATATGATTACTGATTACCATAATCCAAAACACATAGTTTTTATATTAGTGTGACCAATATCGCATAATTCGAATTATCGCCTAATTCGAATTTTTTTGTTGGTCCGTTTGAATTCGAATTACACGGAGTTTACTGTATTACATCCAAGAATCAACTTTCTGACTATACATCTGTGAGTGCCATCAACGGTCTGAAATGGACCTTTCACGCGAGCATATTCGAGCAATAATCTTCTACGAGTTTTCTGGAAAGATCAGTGCTGCGAAATGTTACCGAAACATTTGCCAACGTTTAGGTGATGGCACTGTTAGTTTACGTACAATAGAAGAATGGTATCGGCGGTTCAGATGCGGAGATAGCACTCTTCAAGATGCACCTTCTCTGGTCGGCCAATCATGATTTCAGATGGTGATCTACGCCAAGCAATTGATGAAGATCACAATGTAACAACGAGGGAACTCGCAAAACAGTTCAAGGTTCACTTTTCAACCATTGCCCGGCATCTGTCATTCAATAAAATGAGGTTCTTGTGTTGGAAACTTTTGCAACAACCTGATAATTAAACGTAATCTAAAAATTCCGATTTGCTAAGGTTATTTTTACATAAATTGAAACATTCTTACAAGTTATATTTATTACATTTTTTAAAATACCACAGAAGAAGTTATAATTTCACGTCTAAAGACAGGGTAATGGTTAATTTCGTTGTTAATAACAAACTTCTGCTCCTAGAAATAGGAAATTATAATTTGGTGGCTAATGAGTTAGTTAAAAATGTTAATGAAGGATCCTTTGCTCCATCATTGATGAACTATAGGTACCATATGATGTATTATATTTAATAGTACGTACATGGTGTAAAGATTATTTAATCTTTGCGTGAGGTAAATGTCATCCCAAAAGTTGAAAAACTTAAAAAAATAATTAAATGTGGATAAATAAATTTTTAATGCTCATTTATCATTGTGGATCATTAGTTATTATAACTCGTATATACATTTTATAAAAAAATTATCGCAGGAAATTGGAGAATCTGAAATATATTTAGTAAAAAAATTACACATTCTCATACATGTTAAAAAATTTAGGAAGGGGGCAAAATTATCAAAGAGAGGATTCGAACCGGTACCTACAAATTAGAATTGTAGCGTTTTGCCACTAGACCACCAGAACGCGATAAAAATCTGTGCTTCAATTAAGGCATTTATAAAGTGTAGTCAACTATGAATTAGTTTTCTCATTGTGTTTAATTTTCTGAATTTTTTTTGTTGAGTCCGAGTACTTGGAGTCTCCTTGTAAATTTATTTATAAAATGTCATCGGACAGGGAGAATTTTATGATAGACTCAAATTGTGTCACTACACAGAAATCAGTTCGAGGAATAATGCACGTTTGAATGCGCGGTTCCCACAAAATCGATCTTTGTCCTCTTATTTAGATATTATGGCCTTTGTCGATGATAACCTCTTGATAACGCCTTAAATGAAAGAAAATGAACATTTCGATGCTACTAGTAATAGAAGATTACATTATCAATTGAAAGATTTGAACACGAATAGGGAAATGAGGTTGAATGAGAACCTAAATATTTCTCAAAAAACCTTCTGACCACAAATTTTTGGGTGTAGTGTTTGATTCTAGGTTGTTTTTTAAATCACATATTTTATTATATTTTATATTATATTGTACCAACAACTTCAGCGACCTCAGACATAATGAACCTGTTGCTAGAAGGACACAAAAGACAAAGAGAACGTGAAAGAAAAATTAGACGAAAATATAAATGGAATATAGATGAGATTTAAAATTATAAAAATAAAAAAAAATGATAAGATTTCTAAACAAAATAACGTTTCTGATGAAAAGCTCTTGAAGACCTTATCAGGTCATGAAATGTTAACGGAATTTAATGCAAAAGAGATAGGGGAGAGTTGCATAAATTGGAGAGTTCAATAAAATATTTTTTGTAACCACACGCTATTAAAAAAAGATACAGTAATTTATGAATCATCAACAGAAGCTTTTAATACAATATAGGAAAAATTATGGATGCTAAATACCAAATGAATCTTAAGTTATTTATAGGTTTTCATATTTGTAACAGTGTTCCATCTTATGAAAACAGGAGCCCAATACGGGACAAAGCAAACTACAGTATAAAATGAGACAAAGCACTTAACACTACTTATGTCGATTTTTGGTATCAACTGTTGGCATTTAGTTGCTACATGCAAAACAATAAAACGGACTTTATGCGTGGTTATGCAAGTTTCATGTGCCCATTCTTTGCACTGGATCCAACCGCAATGGATAGTGTATGTGATCCTTGCAGATTTTGCAAACCTATTCTGTTGTGGCAACTTTGTAAAAATCTTCTTTTGCGGGAATTCTATTAGTATCTTCTTTTCTATTAGGAAAATGGTAACTTTGAACATCATCTAGCACCATAGAAAATCTAATGGCAGCACGAAGTACTTGTTGCTTTGAAAATAACCATCATGGATATTCAGTATTGATCTATGATGGTTCTATCTTCATCAGAAAGAGGAGGAGGTGTCATGATATGGGGTTCATTTTCATGGTTTGGATTGGACCAGCTTCTTGATGAAATGACGACGTCTGCGACTGACCTTTACATTTTGAAACTGTGACAACATTTGGGATTGGACAATTCCTGTACCAACATTGTCATAATGCTCATTGTTACAAAACAAGGTCTACGCAAGAATGCTTTGAAAAGACAGGGGTTGAAGAGCAGAGACTAATAAAATCAAAGGGATATTAAACACCATATTCAATATGGTTTCTGTGCAAAAGTGCACATATCCGAAAAGCTGACACTTAGTCTAGAACATATTGAAGGCTGATAGTGGAGTTTCGTGTGGAAACACTTACAGATAAATGCATGCGAGCGATAGTGTTTATTACTTTAACAGCTTTTCAATACATATTTTTCTTCGATAATGTGCATCATTTTTTGTTTGCTTGGCATCATCCAGTGATTCTAGTGTCATATTTTTTCACGTTTACTGTTTACTCTATACTTCACATTACCTATCTGATACGATTATGGTTGCTGGAATCTTTATTAAGTAGCGAAGGCTGCTTTAGGCAAATAAACGAGTTTGTCTGCCTGCGTATTCGATTGCGAATGCAATATTTCTGGAAGTACTTGGAAAATTTTTGTTCTGTTTTTTTTAATAAGCGACAGCTAAATACTGCCTCTCGGTCAAGGTCGAAACCAACCCTATTCGACCAACATAGGAGATGCGGCGGCGCAAAACTGTCTGGGGACGGAAATTAGTCAAACATTGTTTTGTTGTATTCTAATGCAGAATAAAAAGCCGATCAATTTTTTGCTGAAAAAATGCAATAGGCAAATAACAAATAAAATTTTTAAATTTATCGACTGATTCGTATGAATTTAATACATATACAAATAGAAATTGATATACAATTAGAAATTAAATTAACCTAATCTAACCTAACCTAACACTTCTTTCATGTTAAAACATAATTTTAGCACTATGATACCCGTATTAATACTCCCCCTCCCTGCCAAACGGACTGATTTCACGGAACGAATTGCGCCCAATAAGCAAGGGGAGGTCACGGCATTTTAAAAGAATATTTTAATATCAAATGACGAAGATTAATTACTACCAAATTCTCGTTTATCCTTTGAAATATTCTCCCCTTTTTAATGTAAAGTTATCAATAAATAATTTTAAAACATCCTATTACTGATTCATGAAATAAGCACATCGGACAAAAAATTAGTCACCTCTTGTTAATAGTGCTTTGCACTACCCTTCGCTTTAATTACAGGTTTAATGCGCTTAGGCATTGATGGTACGAGTGTATTTGGCATTGTAGTCATTATCTGTCTCCAACCATGCCGCATACTATTTTCCCGCAGGTCGGCGATGTTAGTCAGTTGCCGATTCTTCCGCTTAACACGTTGCTCCAATTTGTCCCACAAATTCTCTATTGGTCAGATCTGGAAATTTGGCGGGCCGATAGAGAAGCTCCACTGTCTGATCATGCTCGGCGAACCACTTCTCCACGGGTATAAGCCTTGTGAACTCGTCACTAGCAGTTGTCGTCTTGATAGTAGACATCGTCCAGGTCATATACATCCTTGACGTGATCCACAAAAGGCAGCAGTTATCATCCAGAATGGCATAATAGTGATACCCACAGCATCACAGAGCCACCGCCCGCCTGCACCACGCCTTGGACACAATTCATCTGAACAAAGTACTCACATGCGAGTACTAACCATCACGTGTTACGATTTTGACCGCGTAACTCGGAAACTATTCGTTGGAATTCGATCAAATTTTAACGGTACCCACAGTTTTATGTACCCTGTTGTTTTAACAAAATTCACCATTCTAGATGTTACAGAACTTGAGTTATTAATTTGTTGAGCTTGGTGGCGGCATTTTCATTTCTGTTCATATCCCAGTTATCATTCAAATTCGGACCCACATTCATATGAACTCTTTTGCTTAGAATCACCCATACTACCTCCCCTCCAAGTTTGTAAAGATCGTTCAAATACACTATATATTTTGAAAAAAAACAATCTTATTTAAGAAAGGAAAAGGAGTAAAATCATAGCCTCTTGTCATGATGAACCGGAATAAAAGTACAGGGTGGGTCAAAAATCTGTTACCACCCATACAATTTCAAAACGAGTGGAGATACAAGAAATTTGTTGCAGGCAACATATAGGAAATTAGGTGGGGATAAGCCAAAATTTCACCAATGTACTAGCAGGAGTAAATGATTTGAAACAACGAATTCAGCAGGCTTGTACAGACATAACACCCATCATGATGTTAAATGTGATAGGTAATGTGAAATACCGTGCACAGTTATGTATTACTGCAGAAGGACACCACAATGAGCACTTCATTCATTGACAAATGTAGCTTGAGCACTGAAATTTCATTTTGTTGTAGTGGATTTATTTTTACTATCTTTAATCTCTTTTTTTTATTTTTTGTTAAAATCAGCGTTTGGAAATTTTTCTCTACCTCTAACGATTGCAAAGTTGCAAGCTGCTGTAAGCAATTCGAGGTCAAAGGTCAAATTTGACACCAGCATTGTTCTGCTTATCTACAAGTGTAGTGTAATTATCCCGGGCAACGCCGGGTCCTCTGCTAGTTGTTTATGTAATTGTTGTTAATTTGATCATCAATGCTTGCAAAGTTGTTGATTGTGATGTCATTGTAGAGAGGATTGTTTGACTTTACAGCGTAAGCAATTTTGAATTGTATATTACCTCTAATTAATAGTAATGATGGACACAAAAACTAACTTTGACAAATCTACAGCCTAAGATTTAAGACCAAAATGAAGTTTAGGGATGCAGTAGTTTTCTCCAACGAACTGTAGAAAGAATCACTCTTGGAGTTTAAATATATAGATTATATACGTGGCCCAGGTTAGTGAAAGCCGTGCGCAATCATTTAGGAACCTGTGACAAATGTCAGCAAAGTTATTCGAAAAATTCTTACGGGAGTCTTCAAGTATTAGACATTGTAAGATCCGTAATTAAAGAAGAAAAAAAAAAGATACGGGCCCGTCCGGGATTTGAACCCGGGACCTCTCGCACCCTAAGCGAAAATCATACCCCTAGACCAACGGGCCACGATATAATAACGTCTTAATAACTAACAAAATAGAAAAGTAGTACGGCATTCCTTAATGATGCTTCATGCAAAATCTTTTCATTAATTCCACGATAAAGGCGAACGAACATTTTCGTTCGATGATACTTGTGCTTCGTATAAATCTTTAAGGGCTCTTCCCAAAAAATACCCCAAAACCACTACCCACCCTAGAACGTCACTAGTGGTCATTTTCCTATGGCTACCCACCTACGAGGCTAACGAGAAAGACAGGCTCCGGCACTGAAAAGTCACGTGATCAAGATAGGTCTGTATCTTCATAATATAGTCAAGATGCATCAATATTGGAAGCTGAAAATTAGCTGTTGCCATCCCAGTGATATCTTAGCTTTGTCATCCTGACTAATCTGGAATTCACTTTCTTCACCACACAAGTTTAGGAGATTAGTAACAAGCCTTATTGACGCAACTGTGAAGACCCAGTCGTCATGGGGTTTTCTTGCAGAGTTCGGGGCCTTCATTAGTTTCACATGTACTGTACTCACATGACGTTTTCCCTCTTGTGAGAGTGCAGAAAGTCCTTGACTCGTTTCAGCAAAGACTTCCAGGACACGTTCAACTGTCAACATCAGTATATTTTGCCAACTTTTCTTTAATTTCATATAGTTCTGTCAACAGGCATTCTTCCTCAGGTCTTTTTACATTTTTGTTGGACTTCATTGTTTTAACGTACTTGAACTTTTAACGCGCTGTCCAGACAAATCATTTGGTGTATGAAGAGAGGTCAGGAACATTAATTGAGACCATTGATTTCATGTTGGTCGATATATGTTTGTGCGATCACAGTCCACAATTGCTGGTAGCTTAGCAGACTGGAAACCAAAATTAGGCCAGTAGGCTTTGGTATTGCCATTAAAACAGTTCTCAATTGAATGCCCCTTAATAATTACTGCTTTTACAATATGTTTCAGTAACAATTGCACAAGTAAACTGCAATCACAGTAAAGTAAAACATCAAACATACAGATTTACAGATTTTTAAACAATATAACATCAAAAACGTCTTCCTGTGGATTAGTTCCTTATTGCACCGATCCCTTCAGTTGATAAAAGTTAACTTTATCTTTAATTGCAGTAATGCCTTGTTTTTAAAGTACATTCTACTCTTTCTTACCACTTGCTTCCTTCCGAGCTTTGTCTGTATTATGATGTGCCAATGAGTAATGACTTTGAAAGGGGTGGTTGTCTTAGAACCAAGCACTGCGACCTCAGGTCTATTGTACTATCCCCTAATGACGATGACGTGCCAAACGATTTACATTCATGAAAGCCTCAAGTGTTTGGAGAATTGGATAAGATCAAGAAAGAACACGAAAATGTACAGCTTAAACAGAAGGTGGGTAAAGATCGAAATCTTTGATTTTTTCCACGTTTCCACCGCCACGTTCTTGACTTCTGGAGCACCATTCTGCTAAACCCATTGTGATTTGTAAACACCCTGAAAATTATTGAAATTTAAACTTTGAAAATTAAATTGTTTTATTTTATTAAAGAATTTCAGATAATTACTGCACAAACACAATTCCAAGAATTTTTAGACCATAATATTTATACGATAAACTAATATTATTGTTATAAGACGACAGGTCTTTATTTACTTTTTTTTGTTTCTCCTATAACGATCTTGATGGATGGAGCACAACAATCCTCCGCTCTTTATCAATATACTGACTAGCAAAGCGCACTGCATTAAGAGATTGGCATAACTCTTTAGATGGGAGCGATTTTTCGATAATGAATTAGATACGAGAGAACTAACAAAGAGGAAGCTAGTTATAAAGAGAAGATCATAAAGGGGAAATTAAAAAACGATAAAGAAAGGTGGATGAGCGGGACACTTTCGGAACAGAGGCGAAAGGAAAGGTTAAAGCAGGTGCTCTAAAGAATAGCACAGTAGACAAGGTTCAAGAAGAAAACAATGCAAGTAAAACCTGCAATGCCGCGTCAAAAAAAGGACTGCAAAGAAGCAACTTGGACTCGTCGACAAGGAAAAACGTCAAAGGCTCTTTTGGCAGAAAGCCAAATAGGGAAGTTCATGAAAGCCAAGTGTGAAAGCTCGCTCACTTGTGATTATGAAACGCAAGCGTAAGAATAATATAAGGCGGATTTTTCAACCGTATATTTATTCTTTTATAAATTCTATTTAATAAACATTTTTCTCATCATTATCTTAATAGAGCTGCCTGTTACATTTTCATCCAATTTGAAGTGAAAAACACAGCTTTCTTTATTTATAGATATCAATGCAATTAAAATATCCTTATCATCACTTAAAACGAAAATAAATCAATTGCCACATGCCTCTAGCTCCAAAAAGTCTTAAATACATAAGCATGTTAATAAAAGTAAATATACATTGAAGTGCCAAAACTCTTGATAGCGTCGTATGCAAATTTTCAGGTGTCGCTTGCTTCGCGTAAAAGGTATCAGTGTTGTCAATTTGACTATTAGCAGTCGTCTGGAACGTTTTGTATAGCTACACGACGAGAATTATAACGATAGTTGAGCTCGACACATGGGACATTATATTTCTGAAGTGGTGCAGGCATTCAACATTCCTCGATTCACAGTATTAAAGGTTTACAGGGAGTACCTCCCATCACGGACAGCGCAGAGGCCGATCACAGCTGCTAAATGCTCGTGACCAGCGACATCTGAGCAGAATGGTCCTTTGTAACAGATACAACCCACTTTGCCAACTAACTAGAAACGTGTCTATGAAGTCAGTGCAGTAAAATTTTCCACCGACAAGAGTGCCTTTACTCACAAACTCTCTATCGGCAGCGCCTCGACTGGACTCGTGAACATATTCATTGGACCTTAAAACACGTACTTTTTGTCCAATGAGTCACGATTCAAGTTGGTGCAAGCCGATGGTATGGTTCGAGCGTGGCATAGATCCCAAGTTGCCAGAAAGACACTGTGGTAGCTCCTTCATTTTGAATGGCTATTTCACATGGTAGGGTTGCTTCCCTTGATCAAATTGAACCAACCATTGACTGAGAATCGTTATTCTATCTGATTGGTGACCTTTTGCATTCCTTCATGGCCTTCATATACCCTAACAATGATGGGATCTTCCAGGAAGACAATGCGCCAAGTCACCGGACCAGCATTATTCGCGATAGATTTGAGCATTCTGAAGAATTCCAACAAATGAATTGGCCACTCGATCGCCAGACATGACCCCATCGAACATATTTGGGATATTATAGAATGATCCATTTGTACACAAGAGACTGCACCTATAACACTGACGAATTTATCGACATTGCAGGGATTTTTTCGCCGTGTCAGAAAATTAATGACAAGACACTGTGAAGCATGCATTGCTGTAACCCCCAGTAAATTGGAAAAATAAGTTATATTCAAAATAAAGTCCTTTACCACGCCTAAAAATTTGTTCACAAAGTTCGTATACAACTATTCACAAAAGCATTGATAATAATTGTTTAAGAAATGCAATAGAAAAGTTTTTAAATGACAAATTTCTTAGAATAGATATATTTTATATCTGAGGATCTCTCTTCACTTATCAAATTTTGACAGGATTAATTTAACGAGTGCTACTCTGAAGAGGTACCAAATTTTCCCGCAAACAGCAGAATCATCGAATGATAGCTGGGATTTAATTTCTATATAAGCAATTTAATATTTCAGTTGAATGGCAAATTCAATACTTTCAGCATATTAAAGTTTGCGAAGTGACAACGGGAAATATTCGAATTACGTATCGCGTCAGAATTTAATAGACTGTATTCCAATCGGTAGATTCTCGTTGAAAGCGATTAACTGTTTCAAATTTACAGAATAGATTTCCTAAACGTATGGAATAATTACATGCAACATCAGCAATATCCTGATTATATTTACCGATTTGAAACAGAACTCCGGAAAAGGAAAATTTTTGAATAATCTTACGTTACTAAGCCGAAATCACTCGTCATTGATGTCTGGTTCATCTTACATTCTGTTAACTTTTCAATTTTCTGATTTTTCAATTACTGACGAGCAAAGATGGGATTTCGAGTATAGGGTGTCCCAAAAGGTATTTTATAACTTCGACGACAAATATGGGTCATTAAGTAGCAATACACATCAAGTTTTACTGATGATGTGTTTTGCTTTGTGCCCTTAACAAAGACAAAATACTAGGTCCGTACTTTTTATAAATGCTAGAAACATACGCGTATAAAGTTTTTAAATTCTATAGTTTTTTTTCTTCCACAATTTTAGAAAGATGACTATGACGGGCGCTTTCATTCCAGGATAACGAATAGAATTAATAAGTGTGATTACTCTCGTAGTAACCAATGCTAAAATCAGGTGAGTGGTGGATATGCGAAATAACAGCGAATTCTGCATACCGCAAATGGCAATTTCACGTTTCGTGTTAAGTTTCTGTCGTATGTTTTATTGTTTCACGATTTATAAGTGACTAGCAGAGGACCCGGCGTTGCCCGCGATAATTATACCTGTAGGTAAAAGAACAATCTCAAAAAGATAAATTTTTATTGATGAAAAATAGGAAAGAAAATTCCACAGCCTGGGATCGAACCAAGAACCTTCTGCTCACCGTGCAGATGCGCCAACCAATTGCGCCACTGTGGACATGGAAGCATTACGCTATGTACATGTCCTTAGGGCTGGTTGGAGCAGTACCCAGTTCGCGGGCTGGAACTATCTTTCCTACTGGCGTATAATCGTTAAAGATTAATAAATGAAAAGTCTTAAGAGGATTTTTTTCACGCCAAACCTCAGATGTTGATATTATTGATGAAAATCGGTGGCGTAATTGGTTGGCGCATCTGCACGATGAGCAGGAGGTTCCTGGTTCGATCCCAGGCTGTGGAATTTCTTTCCTATTTTTCATCAATAATATCAACATCTAAGGTTTGGCGTGAAAAAAAATCTTCTTAAGACCTTTCATTTATTAATCTATAGTTAAATTATAACTCCAAATTGGTTAAATAATAATCAATACAACACGGAGCGAAGGGACTGTGATATACCGGGACTTTATTTATAAATTCTTCTCGACTTGCCTCAGATTAAAACTATATCCATCTTCACCACAGGGGAACATCACTGGATACGTTGGACCCAACTTTTTCTTGCCCTTGACGTAGAAGCTCGTATGCCCTCTTGCTGTATTCGAAACTCCCGCTGTTCAGATGCTTCCAATGCCCGTATAATCTTTTCTGTTTTAGCTGCAGAGTTTCTCTGACCAATACTCATTCTTTCTCTTTCCTTTCCAGATACATAAATTTTTGCCAGTCGTCTGGACGTTTGATAGGGAGCTCAAGGGAGACGCGTGCGACTCCTTTGCCTCCTAAATAGACGGTGTTAAGATAAAAACAGTATTTTTACACGCATTTTAAAAAATTTACTCGTGAACATACCTTAAGACATCAGATACGCCTACTTCTTTCCTTCGGCGGTTAGCAAAAGTCTGACTGTCGCAGTCATTGTTCTTGAAGATCACCAGAATTAGGCCCGTTTAGAGTTGGAACAGACTCGGTTTTCCATGAATTCCGTTTTAATTGACAATTTAAAACGGTACGACCCTTCGAAATGAACTGAGCACACTATGCTGTTCGCATTTGCATACCAGTTCTTCGCTGGCAAAAGGTAATCCAGTGCTTCTTAATTGATTCTGATTGTAGAAATATATGAAACGTGAAGTTTCAATCGGGTTTCTTATTTACACACCCAAACAGAGAACAATTTAAAGGCATTTTGATAAAAAAAAAGGCAAGCAAACTCTTGCGTTATGTAGAATTGAAAGCAGTTCGCAGCAGGAAATTCTCCTGAAGAGCCTATTTTCACTCTTCAGGGAAATTTTTTTAAATAAAATATTAGGATAAATCGAAGTGTTTTGAACGATATATATTTTATTACCCTGGCTGCAAACAATAAATAAATAAATAAAGTCGAATTTTTCCGTGGAGTTTACCTTTAAGAAACAGCAAATAAAAAGTAAGAAGAAAAAAGAAGTTGTGTTTGAAAATGAATTTTTAAAGCTATTTTTAACGTTTCAGTTTTTTACTTGTAAGCGAGTGCTAAAAACTAGTGATGTCAAGATCCGGAT
>JAHWFO010023339.1:235298-272234 GCA_023313115.1 Rhysida immarginata
TTGTGTATATGCAAACTTTTTCTGAAAGCAGTTTATAAAAGCTTTTATTAAGTGTTAGCCTAGTCCTCTTAAGTCCTAATTAGTCTTAATACGCATCCAGCGAAAGGATCCGAAATCCGAAATATTTTCAAATCCGGATCCAACGGACATCACTACTAAAAACCCGCTTAAACGCACGCAGTGACCTCATGCGGATGCGCCAGAAAACTACGCAATTAATCACACTTATTTATTCTATTCGTTATGATTGCAGTAAAACTGCGCACTCTCTCACTGCTTCTTGGAATCGTTTCAAGCTAATCCTTAATCGGTGGATTGTTCAAAGAGGATGGAGAGCTTGGTCCCCAGATCTGATCTCTTTGGATTTTTTTTTGTTTACTTCGTTAAAGAATTTGTGTTCCTTTTATCCTGAAAAACCGAGTCATTGCAAAAGCTGAGTCAGATATGCTACAACACGTTTGAGAAGAAACTGATTTTAGATGGGCGTCTGCCGTATCACCAATGGCAGTCACATCGAACCAAAAATAATTGCTTGAGTTAAAGCCTAACGTGTTTTGCTCTATAATGATTCACTAACCATTATATACGTCGTGAGAATAAAACATCAATGCACCAATGCAGCTGTAAAATCCATTTTTCGGATACCCTGAAACAAAATTTCACAAATAACTAGGCTAGAGTATTCCAAGGGAGTTAGGCATCTGTAATGGCTCATTTTTACCTGGAAAAGAATAGGATGATAATCAGCCGATGATTGAATTACTTTTGCAGCAATTATTATATTTCAAATCAGTTACTGAAATGATTGCAACCGTTCTATTAGCCATTCTATTGTGGTTTTGTTATGTAAAAGAAGCGCAGATCTTTGCTTGAATTGCCCACCATCTCAAAATTCAAAATTTATGGCCAGTTTTTCTTTGTACAGCTATCTGAACATGCTTGAAAATTGGCTCAACAGCTGCAAACCGACAGTGCGGACTTAATCTTTCAACAGGATGGTGCTCCGCTACATTTCCGCCGCCAAGTTCGTGATTTCTTGAGCACCATTCTGCCAAACCCATTGGAATTTGTAAACCCCCTGTATTTAAAATGTTTCCATTAGCATAAAATTAATGCGTGACATCAGGTTTCAAAATACCAGAAGAAACTGGTTTTTGCTGAGTAATATGCAACATTTTTTATTTATTCATAAGCATAGACAGAAAAATAACGCGCCAATCCTATTTTTCATATTATGCTGAATTAATAAACTAAGTTTAAAGCGTTTAAAAATTTAAATTTCTCACTAGTTTTGTCTTCAGTTTGTGTCGCATCAGTTTTTCTTGTATAGGTGAAGTTGCATCATACTTTTTAGGTGATTGCTTATATCATGGAATCTAGAATCAATCAGCATTTTTAAATGTCTGGGTTTTTTTTCTCTTTAGCACCCCAAATTTATGTAAGATCAGCCGTTGTCATGTTCGAAACTTTTTACCTGTAGAATAGCTTTACTGATCTTAATGTTGAAAATGTTTATTAAGATGCTTTGTGTCGTCTTCCGAACAAAGCATTTATTGGCAAACGTAAATGCTGCTTCCCTCTAATTGTTTATGTTTTTGTCACGATCTCAAATAATATCACCACTAAAATAATATGAAGATTTTTTTAACAAATATTACAGCAGAAATACAAAGCAGGTTGCGAATTTGCAGTATTTTCAACATTCTTAATCTATTTTGTTCTTTTAATTTCACTTTGGAGGTATTTTTTAAGTTATACTTGAATGAACATGAGATTAATAATAACTTCCATAATTAAATAAAAAAATAAAAATAAATAAATAATAAAAGTAATGATGATGAAGAAAGTCCCTTTTCAGTCCACAGTAATTCCAATTTTGGGGTCCAGATGATGTTCAAATGATGTGTAGATTTCTCTAATGTAATTCCACTGAAGATTTCCAGAAGAATTTGTAGAAGTCATTTTTTAAAGTTGAAATTTCAAAATAAACTTTGCCGAAAAGAAGAAGAGATATTTTTGCAGATGATAAAAATTGAAAATTAGATGGTGGAGGTCTGAAAACTTAAATAACGTTTTAAGTGGAAGCCTTCCGCTTCTTCAGTTCTTTAATTTCAATAATAATAATTTAATCAGATCAGAATGTACAAGCAAATACAAACTGCCCCTACAGGTGGTAAAACCCAAGCGGGGGAAGGAATCAAAAGAAAAAGATTACATTTCGGAACAAATAAATCAAAATCAGATATTTAAAATCTTAAAAATAGAATTGGTTGGGTCATTAAAAATGTCTACATCTTTATGAGAAAGGTTTTTATTATACAAAATAACAAGTTTATACGAAGGAGTAATCTCACCAATATTTGTCCTCGTACTAGGAGTTATTAAAGTAAGACACTTATGACGACTTTTTCTAGGAACTGACAGCCCGATAGATGACAGAACCTCGGGCATCCAAACAGCCCCAGAAACAATCCTCTTAAGGGCATTAAGAAAAATATTACCAATGATATTGGAAAGAGTAAACACATTTATAAGTTCCATATTGAGATCATGCTTGTTATATTTTTTGAGAGAAAATTTAAAAATGCAAGAAATTTCTTTTGTAGGAGTAAAACGTTTTGAGTGTGATGAGTAAACCAAATTAACACACCATATGTAACTTTAGGAACTACAATAGAAATAAATAACTTTAAGATAGTTAATGGATTTTTGAAAAATGCGGTAAGCCTTTTCAAGAGGCCAATTCTACGGGAGACATCTCTTATGATGTTATCAATATGCGGGGTAAAAGATAAGTTGTAATTAAATAAAATGTCTAAATCTTTAACTTCATCTTTTTTCCCAATGATATCATGACCAATCTTGTAATCAAAAATAAAATTTGTTACTTTCCTGGAGAAAGAAACTACGTGTGATTTGCTCGAGTTAAGACTTATTCCATTCGATTTAGACCAGGAGAGAATTGAGTCCAACGTTTCTTGCATTTTAATACAGTCTTGCCAACTGTCAATGAACGAAAAAAATTTAAGATCGTCCGCATATATTAGAATTTGAACATCATTAGTTGGTAAAGAAGCTATTAGGTCTGCAGAGTAGATATTGAATAGCAGCGGTCCCAGGGGAGAACCCTGAGGAACACCACTATTGATTTTACCAAATTTCCAGAAATTATTTACAGGATAAAGCCTAAAATATGTATCAGTTAAAAAGGAGCGCATCCAGGATAGCATATTTAATTGGAATCCCATAACCTTTAGTTTCTGGAGAAGAAGGTCAATATGAACCTTATCGAAGGCTTTAGAATAATCCAAGTAAATTACATTCACTTGATGACGAGTGTCAATAGCTTTCGAGAGGTAAGAAGTTAACACAGCAAGATTAGTTTCGGTCGATCTGGCCTTGCGGAAGCCGTGCTGAATATCAGGAAGATAAGGATCCACAAATAACTTTTTAGATAATATTAATAAAAAGTTTTGAAATAAAAATAATTTAAATTAACAATGGGAAAAGAGGTTGACAATGAAGATAAGTAACAATAGAGAAATAATAACAATGGAGATACAGTAATAATATCAAGAAGAGAGAACGGTTTAAGTAAATTAATGATGAATTAAGTTATTTTAACTTTTTGTTATTCTTACTTGTCATTTTTCATTAATTTCCTAGTTTGGCCAAATTTTTTTTTTATTTATGTATAAAGTTTCTTTTACTAGTCTTCTTTATAATTTTTTTCTTTTGATATAATTTGAACATCATCAAATTGGAATTACTGTGTGGACTGAAAAGTGACTTTATTCATCATTATTTTTATTTATTTATTTATTTATTTTATTTTTTTATTTAATAGTTTACATCATTAATTTATGGAAATTAATATTGATTTCATGTTCATTCAAGTTTAGCGATTTTACTCTTATTTCCGATTTTAAATTGTGCAAAATTGAGAAGTCTTGGATACCTTTCTTTAATTTGTTGGATGTGGGAAGGTAATCTGTCGATCAATATGCCTGCGCCGAAAAAGCCACTTTGTGCAGAGTGAAGATTTTCATCGCGATTATGGATGGAAAGAATGGGTTTGCTATAACGAGAAACAGTGACAAAATAAAAATTGTCTGCAAGTTTTTATTTATTAGCCAGGAATAATTTTGAATGTCGTTTCCTAAAACGAAATCTCGACTGTTGGAAGGTTTGAGATTATTTTATTTTATTTTTTGATTTTGGGCGTCTTGAAAACGGGATCGGCCTCTCACTTGACTATAATCTCACTTCTGTCCAGGATAAACACAAACATCTATTCCGTCGGCAGGATTCAAAACCAAGACTCAATGAAAAGAGATAGCCCAGTGTTTGAAAGAAATGGATGACAGACTAATTTTTGAGTTATGTAGTTTTATTTAATAGTTTTCAATTAAGAATAGGTTTCTGTTCATTAATTATTTTTGCTGCACATAATGGAGTATTTCATTACCTATAAAAAATTTTGTAGTTGACTGCAAGGAATCTAATTTGAAACTGGGAAAAAAAGAACATCCAGTATTTCATTAACAATAATATTATTACAGTTGAATTTGATATCAAAATAAAGAATTCTTTTATTTTTTTTTTATTTCTTTTCAATTTTAAAATTTAAAAGATTTTTTTTTCCTCTTCTTTTTCGTTACTATAGGGTCAAAATGTCTTATGGGAATAAAAGGAACAGCCAAAGTGGGAGAAGGGGGAGGCATAAAAATCTCGTGCAGGTCTTTTTTTTTTCTCCTAGTCTCCGCGACATTTGGAAGATGTCGTAAGCGATAACAGGGAGTCCTTCCCTCGCGTTATCTACTCATAAATATTCTTATCACGACCGCCATAGGAGACGGCGCTTCACCCACGCGCACCACCACATGCGTTTGCCGGTGAATGACTCCCCTCCACTTCATCTCCTCACTCTCCCTTTCCCACTTTCTTCGTCCTCCCACCTCACCATCCCCATACACACACACATACGTACCCGAAGCGGCTGTCGATGATTTCTTTCTCATGCCCAGCTCCTCTCTGATTTCTGTTAATCGTAGAGATCCTGAGGAGCTCTTTGGCAAGTTGGCATCCAATCGCTGAAGAGGAAGAGGTCGACGGCGGCGGTTTCTTAATGCAGCTGGAGATAACGCATGTGCTAATACTGGCGCCACCCCAAGACAAGGACTCGATGACGACGACGACAACGAAGATTCACCGCCAGGTGATGGTTTCAGTTTGGAAAAAAAAAAAAGAAAAAAAAAAAGGAAAAAAAGAAAAAAAGCTGGTGCTCGCCAGCACATCACTTTCTCATATACCCGTATAAAGGGCTCCGATTAGCTATTCCCTTGTGACTATCTTTAATGCCCATTAGTTTCTTGCAATTGTGGGACTTTTTTTCGCCTTAATTTCTACATGTTTGCAAAATTGTTAAAATGTTTTCACCTCTATGCTTTATCTTTCAATGCTACACTTCATGTATTATTTATTTCTTTATTTTATTTTTTATTTTTTTATTTTTTTTACATAAATAGATGTCACATTGCTCTTTTCTCATAAAGAAACAGTTCCACTATTAGCTATTCTCAATTCTGCCTTGAAGGAACTGAAACACTAGAACCACACAAATTCTTTACTGTTAAACGTTGAAAAAACAAAAGTAATGTTTTTCCACCAACGAAATAAAAGGAATATTCCAAATAATCCTCAGATTTATTATGAAAATCAGCTTATTGATTCCACATCTGTATTGAAATATTTGGGTCTAGTCCTAGCACACGATTTAACCTGGAATCATCCTATCGAATCTCTACTTCTGAACCTTAACAAAAAGCAAGGAATGATCTCCAGGCTTTATCATCTTCCGAACAATATCTTATTACTTCTTTATTACGCTTGGATACACTCCTCATTATGCTACTGTACCATATTCTGGGGATCCTCCACTTCGTATGACTTATCTCGACTTCTAAAACTTAAGAAATGGTTTTTGCGTACTTTATTTAAAATTCCTAAACCACATTCGGTATCACACTACTTTTCACTTATTTCTATTCCTACTATATTTCAGATCTATTATATTCAAATGTGCGCATTTATCTATAAGAGTATTAATTCTTATTTATTTTTATCTACTCCTATAATTATTCAGCCCCATAAGGATAGACATAACTATGGCACCCGTAATGCGAGTGAAATATGCCTTCCATTAGCTAAACATAGTTATCGTTCTAGATGTATTTCTATTATTGGGATAAGATACTGGTCTCGTTTACCTTTTGGAATCCGTTTGTTATTCCCTTATAATGTTTTTCGCAAAGCCTTATAGAAATTTGTAATTTCAGACAATTCCTCCAAATCAAGTTAGTTATACTCTATTAGGAACAAATATCAGCTAACAATTTTTGTCGAATGCCCCTCTTGATTATTAACTACGGGCATTTAATAGCGTTCTTACGGAACGATTTAATTTTCTGTAGTTTTCAGGTTATAATTGTTGTGCAACTTGCATTTTAACGGTTTTATTGATTTATTATTATGTGTTAATTATTCTCAAATGTATATGCTCAATTAACATTTTCTACTAGCAAAGGTACCCGGCGTTGCCCGGGATAATTGCACTTGAAGGTAAACAGAACAATCTCAAAAAATTGAATTAAATTTTGCAATAACTTAAAAATGAACACATGAAAATGCTTAGAATTAATAGTGTAAAAATTCTTAATGAAAATTCGACAAAAAAATTTTTAAAGGCTCACAATGGATGCCACTGTTAGTCTAAAAAATATCTTATTCACGTAATCTTACTTCAGATGTACACTTGATGTCGTTGCAAGTTCCACTCTTCTCTCGATGTGTTGAAGCAAAACTTGGCCATGTGTAGTCTAGCGGTCGCCGAATCTTCTATATACTTGCTTCCCATTTGCTCAATACAGCACGGAGCCTAAGGAGTGCTTCCTCTGTCGTCTTTCTACTCTTTCTCGATAGTCTGCTAACTCTCCATTATCTCCAGTTACTGATCATTTTTTTCAAAGATTTTCAAGAAATTGTTAAGTACTAAGAACTCTTTTTTCTAAGAAAAGCCTGAATAACAGGAATTCTATGCATTGTTACAAATTGAAACATATCCATCTTGCATCATCATTTTATGTTCATTGTTATAATTCTTGGAAAGGATTGCTTTATCATTGCATCATCATTTTGTGCACATTGTTATTGGTGAATTGCGCGTTGATACCATTGTTGATGCGAACACGATGGGCCTATTGTTGCACAAACTTTGCCTTTCATTGTTGGTCATGAGATATTTCTCATTAATATGCCCTGCCATAACCATGAATATCGATTTTTTTATTGATAATTATTATTTTTCCGAAATCTGAAGTAGACAGTGACCTTCCTCATGCTTTGAAGGTTAAGTATGCAAAATTTCATCAGGATCGGAATAAAACTGTAGTTTAAACTGTAGATTTGTATAAAAAAAATAAACCCACCCACAAACATCCTTCTTTATATAGATAGATAGATAGATAGATAGATAGATAGATAGATAGATAGATAGATTATTGACACTCTAAATATCTACAATTTTATATTATTTTTTATTGCATTTATTCTCTGTCGTCGTCATTTTGTTTTTTTGTTCCTTGTCCTTTTTCCATTTTTTCGTGTTTGTTACAATTGATTTACTGTTATATTTTTTGTTTACTGGTCATATCGTCAGCATTGTATTTACTTTTTGTGCTCACAGGGACTTAACTTGTCGGTCTTTGACCATACCGGTCCCTGTTGGGTGCTATTCGATCTCTTTTTCACTTATGGAAATATTTTTGTAACTTATACTTGAATTGAAAATAACAATAAATAAATTACTTCCTAATAATTTAATGAAGTAAAAAAACTTAAATAAATAAAATAATAATTGAAAGTCACTTTTCAAGTCCACAGTAGTCAATACTTTGGAGTCCTTTATGTTCTGGTCTCAGATGGTGTTATCCAATATTGATGTGGTTTTCACTCATGATTTCCATGATGATTTTCTATGATGATACTTTTCAAACACTTTTTCATAAATTTTGAACGGTACCCAAAGTTGAAAATTAACTGAAGATAGGAGAAGACATATCCTGAGAATACCCACCATCTAATTCCAACATCTCTTGTTTTGTTTTTTTTATTTTAATTCAATTATAAAATCAATCAAAAATTCAACTTTCGAATCATTTCAAAATTCATGAAAAGTGTTTAAAAAGTGTTTGAAAAGTATCACCATAGAATCATCAGTGAAATCTCCACATAACCCCATCTAAGACTAGAACATCAAGGACTATTTAAGTTTTTTACATTATTAAATTATCAGGAAGTAATTTATTTCTTATCATTTTCATTTCAAGAATGATCTCTTTTTGTTATTATTTTAGTTATTTCCCAAAATTGATGTTATATTTGAGACAGCTGAAAAAATGGACCATTAAACATTCATGCTAAATCTAATGAGAATCGCATTACATTACTTGTAATATCAACTCAAATTTATGTTTATGGACTTAATCATTTTCTTTCTATTTCTTACGTAGACGAGGATCACCCCAAACTGATTTTTCAGTTATAGGGGAATATTTCTCCATAAAGAGAAGTTAATCTCTTACAAAATAGTTAAATACAAGCTTTTTTTTATTTTATTTTGCAACATTAAATTTTTAAAACGTAAGAACGATAGACGTCCTATGGCCTGTCTATATGTCACTTATCAAATTTAGCTTAAAAAGGGAGCGATAATCTCATTTTTCATTGTAAAAAAAAAAAGAAGTTAATATTAACTTTTGTGCAAATACGTTGTGAGTTTATCGAGTTTTGTGTTGTGCATCTGTATCATCAAAAGTGGAAAAATATGAAGCACTACAGCCTATCCCAAGAGAACAATTTTAAAATCCCATTTCTTCATAGGTACTCTAGAACACCGAAGAACTACAGCATATCCGCAGTAAAAAGGCCAAAAAAGCTTTCTCCCTGATTCATCTTGATCAAGATAAGACGCCATGTCGGACCTCGATCACCGCCCTCGAGTTTTTCTACCAAAAAAAAAAATCCTCTCTGGCCCAATAGGGAACCATACGACTTCCGACTGTTTCCCAGGATTAAAATAAAGGGGGGAAGGAAAATCATGAAAGGAAACCGTTTACATACGACAGAAGAAAGTCAGAATGCGACGATAGTCTTTTCTAGAAAAAAGAAAAGAAATTTTTTTGAAGTGGTAGAGATGCTGGGATAAGTTTGTGAGAAACATTTATAATTACCAAAAAAGAAAAGAAACCAAATAAACTGGGATAAGAAAAATTTAGAAGTGCGTGGACTTAAATTTAAATTTGTATGAATTTCCTTTCCATTCTCTTAAAAGTAAACACCTGGTCAAATTTGGACGTCTTATTCTGAAAGACTACAAAGTGATTATACTAATCTTCAAACAGGGGAGGGTTTTGTGATTCAGCCTCCTTCTCCAAAAACATTGAAATATTCTTCCAAAATTCATATTTTTGCTCTGAAAAACCTACTTTCCCGTTCAAAATAACTTAATTTGGAGTAATTCAGAAATTCTGTATGGGCCTTTGTCGTCAACTATTGTCGACCTTACAAAATATTTGAATTCCATGAAAGATAAGTCACTGCAATAAAGGACGCAAGTACAATATTTTATTTGTACAATCTTCATCTTCTCCTTCTTACAGATTATCCCACTTTCCTATATGGGGTCCCTGTACTTTATGAGTTCTACATCTAAGTTTTTCTCTTCCATGTCTTTGCAGATGATATTTTTTAAACTAGTCCTTGGTCTACAACTTTTCCATGTACCTGGCAATTCCATTCTCATTACTCTTTTTCCCACATACTCTTTTTCCTCCTTCCTCATAATGTACCATCTAAGTTTAGATTTTTTAAATTTTATCATTTATATCACAACCTTGCCCAACCTTGTCCCTTAATCGTTCCTAACCCTGCCCAACCTTGTCATCCTACATACCAACCTCAACATTCCGCTACCTTCATCCTGCTAATTTACGCCTTCTTCAAAGAAAGCGTTTCCATCCTATAGCATTGCTGGCTTCATCACGTCCTACTTACTTCGCCCTTCAATTTAATTGTCATTTTTCTGCACACAACACCACTAACACGTCCTTCCAGTTCTTCCATCCTGCTTATATTGTATTAGTTACTTTTCTTTCCACTGTGTCCCTTCCACGAGTGATCCAAGAGGTCTAAAGAGGCGAACTCTCCTGACACAGCCCTGTTGTTCCTGTTCTTCCTCACTGCAACGCATATACGAGCAGTTTTCGAAGTACTCTCCCTCGGCTTCTATACAAAGTTTCATCCTCCTGAACCAGTTGGACATGCATTTTTCCAGTCCTGAGCAGTGAGTTCCAAAATGTGGTCATTTGTGTGCTGCTAGGACGTCATCGTCGCTGTCGAAATAGAACCTCCTGAGTTTCCTCTCGATTGTGAGGAACAAAGAAAAAGTCTGACCCGATTTTCACAGAAAACCTCAATTGTCGTAAGGCGGCATGTGCTGGGGCCTTGTCATGTTGCCACAACAAATCTCTTGTTCCGGTCTTCCATTTTTCTAGACTTTTGTACGCAGGATGTCACATACCATTGCTGCAACCGTCTTTTTGTTTTCAAGCACAACAGTGCACACATGGCCAGTGGAACAGACGAAAGTTGCCACTATCATCTCTCCAGCACTCTGAGAATGTTTGCACTTCTGTGGTGGTTTTTACAATACCAATTTTTATTCATTTTGAATTAGTCGACTTACGTCCTTTCGGGCATCAGTCGTAATCTTTACGCCGATGAAATTACATCTTCTTAAATTTATTTTATATCTCTCGTTGTATTGTATGTTGTTAATTATTCAAAAAAAACATAAGTCGACTAATTCCAAATGAATTAAAATGGATGTTTTTTGAATAATTAAGATTTATATGTTCATCAATTCTAGACCTATCTTCTTTTGGTCTGACCGTAATAATGCTTACTACAAACCGCACAGGATATTTTAAAGACATCAGGCAGTTTATTTTTCGTAAAACTTATGAATTTATTCACAGGACGAAGGCAGGGGCGAAGCCGAATTATCTAAGGATCTTGTCGAAGCCTTTTGATAACTGTTTATTATAAGGGAGAGGTATGAACTGTCTCTTTTCCTTAGCTTCACTTAAGGTGGTGACGTTTCTTAATTGTATTTTTCTATCAATTTTCCGCTTAATAGTACCAATGATTTGGAAGTTGTGACTAATCCATATGGCAAAGTTTTTAATTTTCTCCAATTCATTCTGGCGTTTGTATTCAGATAAAGGTACTCTTGTAGTTTTCAGAACATCTGGTAGAAGGCCGCCATTTTATGAGAATCACAACGATTTGATTTACTGTCTATGAAAGTAGGTATAAAATTCTTTTTCCTATAAATGTCGTACAGGGTGATTCAGTCAATTTCTGACCATTTCAGTACTATGATTTATTGACCCATTAATGTTTACAAACTTAGCATTTCAGTATGATATTTTAGGCAGTTCGGAGTTTTTATTCCCGTGGAAAAGTCTTGATGATATGCTCAATGTGGCCACCACGAACGTTTTGAACTGCTCGCAGCCGAATGGTGAAGTTATTCATAGCTCTATCCAGGATTTCTGCATCCACAAGGGTGCAGCAGTCGACGATGCTTTGTCGCAGCTGGTCTAGGGTTCTTGGTGCTGTAGTGAACACACTGTCTTTAAGGAACCCCCAAAGATAAAAATCACATGGGTTTAGGTCAGGATTCATAGGGGACCAAAGAAAGCCACCCCCGAATCGATCTGGAAACCTGTTTGAAATGACACGATTTCCAAATTTCTGATTGAGAAAGTCTAGCACTTCATTAGTGGTGTGAAGCCTAGCCCCATCCTGTTGAAACCATTGTTTTTTTTTTACTTTTTACCTATGAGTTTTGCTCTTAAATATATTTCTAATGTTATTGCGTGTTTGGCAGCACTGGCCTCTCCGGCGAAAAATGGCGACGGAGTCTATGCCTGTGTCAGTGGAACAATGAATAAGTAAAGAGTAATTATTGGATGGTCTTACGAGGATATTTTACACGCCAAATCTCAGACGTTTATAATGTTTACAAATAAATGAATAATTGTTACATTTCTCAGCAAAGAAGGAAGTGAAAGTGAAATTCACTCATGTCTTCATGCACAGTTTGATGAGTACTGTCTATTACATTCATCCTTGTTGAATGGTGTACATCGTTTAAGGAGGGCAGATACTGTGTCGAAAACGAACTGGCAAATGCTGTGAACGAGCCCTAATCTCGCGGACAAATGAACAACAGGAGAATTAGCGATGGAAGTGTGAACTGTATTTCGAACAGACTGTTACAATGAGACAACTTTCTTAGACGTTTTGTAACGATGAAGGGGGGGGGGGGTTCTAGAAATTAGGGCGTCGACTACTAAGGTCATTTTGCGCCTTTTACACAAGTTATATCTGTACGCAGCCCGGGACAAACACAGATATCGGCCCTCTCGGCCACCTGGCCGGCAACGATGAAGGAGACATGGATTCATCACCATACTCCGGAAAGTGAGCTTGGACGCATGGAGTGGAGACATAAAAATTCACCCCCCCCCCCAAAAAAAAAACAACTATACAAGATCACTCCATCAGACACTAAGTTAATGGCTGCCGTATTCTGGGACATTACCGGTGTTGTTCTTGTTGATTTCCTGGAGGATCATCAAAGTGCCTCTTACTTATCATAAGCCGGCATGTTGGCCGAGAGCGCTGAAGCGCAGGTCTTTTCGCTCTCGCAACCAGCAAGTCGCGGGTTCGAATCCCGCTTGGAGCATGGATGTTTGTGTTCCTCTTTTATTATAAATACTCCATGTTGAGCTTCGGCCTGTTCGGGGACAACTCGCGGGATATTTATTTTATTATTACACAAAAAGTAGCGTATCGCTAGTCCCCAAAGTAATCCCCATTGGCATCAAGCACCTTCTGCCAACGTGTCTCCAGTTGGTCAATCCCCTGGCTGTAAAACTTGCCGGTCCTGGACTCAAAGAAGTAAGTGAGTGCCTTTCGCAGATCTGTATCATTGGTGTAGGATTTTCCACGTAGATGGTTGTACAGAGAATGGAAAAGGTGATAATCCGTTGGAGCAAGATCTGGTGAGTAAGGTGGATGACACAAAGTTTCCCAGTCAAGCCGCTCTATGGTTTCCCTGGCCACCCGCGATTCACCAATGTTATGAAGGCATTGTACCCCTTTGCGATTCACCAATGCTGGCTCCTTCTGCTGCAATGCTTGTTGCGCACGTTCCAACTGCTGGGAGTTTAGCTCCGCACTGATGGTTTGGCCACTTGATACCAGCTCTTAATGAACCATTTGGCGTCTAGTCCACCAGACACCCTAGACTACGGGGTTCATCAGAAATGACAAATTCTCCCGACCTGAATTTCTGGAACCAATGCCTTGCGGTGCGTTCATTCACAGCATCATCCCTAAACGCAAGACACATTCGGCGACTTGACGCTGCTGCTGACAAGCCCACCTTGAAGTAATAAAGCAAACAACACCTAACCATCTCCTTCGATACCTCCATTTGTCTTCACTTCTGCACGAGATGTGATTGATGTGAATGCCCAAACGCCCTGTATTTATACAGGCTAACCCTCCTGCCCCCCCCCCCCGACAGATTTTGGACCACACTGTACACTCATTTGCATATCTTTCTATCACTTCCTTTTATGGCAACATACAGCGATATTTTAAGAAGCCCCATTGGAAAAAGAGCGACCAGGACTTCTCACTAGTGGTGGATGGGTGCCTTCTACAAGACAAGACAAGGCAAGCCTAGGCCGTATACCATTAATTGGCCATGGACACGTTGATACAACTAGAATGGGACGTCATGTCTATTCTTCTTACAGCCCCGACAGATCTCTATGCGACCAAGTGGAGGCTCTTGAAATAGTTAAAAATAAACCATCCAACCAGATACCAAACAGCGATATGGGCCGATGCTCGTATCTGACTGGATACTACTTAGCCAATTTCATTGTTAAATGATTTGCTTCTATTTTTATTACATTTTTGTAAGTTTTGTTGATTGTTTTTGTTTATGTACCAGGGTTATACACTGATTGGAAGAAAGTAATTGGACACCCATCCACCCGGCAAAAAATGGACCTTTCCGCTACCACACGTGTCACTACTGTATGGAAATGCAAAGATAGTCATCAGACAACACCATTGACTCTAACGAAGCGTCGTGCCGCGACAGGCGGAGCTGACAGAGTTCGAAAAAGGTGTCCTGGTTGGAATGTCGCTCCAAGGCGCATCCATACGAGAGATTGTCAGCACACCGGAATCATCCGAAATCAACAGTAGCGTATGTGCTGAAGAAGTACAGGACCAATGGACATTGTAGGAATGCACCAACGCCTGGTCGTCCAGACGCATTGACCGACAGGGACCGTCGAGTGCTGCAGCGGGAGATACGGAAGTACCGACGTCCGACGATGACCACCATCGCCGGGGAATTCCAGCAGGCATCTGGATGTCACGTATCCACCAAGACCCTCCGAAAGGAGGCCCACATGCTGGGCTATCACGGCAGAGCAGCAGCCCACAAGCCGCTAGTCACACCGACGAACAAAACGAACAGACTGCAATGGGCCAGGGAACGCAAAGATTGGACCGTTGAGGACTGGAAACGTGTTCTCTGGAGCGATGAATACCGCTTCACATTGTTTCGATCGGATGGCAGAGTTTGGGTGTGGCGTTTACCTGGAGAACGGCTCCTTCCTGAGTGTATCATCCCAACAGTGAAGTTCGGCGGAGGAGGAATTATGGGGTGGGGCTGTTTTTCTTGGTATGGCGTACGCCTGGTAGTGAAGGTGGAAGGCACCATGAGGGCTACGGACTACACTACCATCCTGGACAATTCCGTTCTGGAAAACCTACGGTCTAGAGCCATGCCTGTACCAAGACGACAATGCCAGGCCACATGTTGCAGCTCATACCCTTCAATGGTATGCCGATAATAATGTTGAACGCATGCAGTGGCCAGCCCAGAGCCCCGACCTGAATCCCATCGAACATCTGTGGGATGAAGTCGAGCGTCTGTTGAGGGGTAGTAGCCCACTCCCCAAAACACTACATGAACTGTGGACGGCTGCACGGGACATTTGGCGGGAGATTCCTGTGGGGGTCGTACGTACTCTTGTGGAAAGCATGCCCCGGAGAGTAGCCGCCGTGATTGCAGCCAGAGGGGGCCGACAGAATATTAGCTTTATCAATAAAAGCAAATAAACGCACTGTGCGAGGTGTCCAATTACTTTCCTCCAATCAGTGTATAAACCTTGACAATTGCTTATCCTGTCATAATAGAATAATAAAACGGCTTTTCAATCTCTTTCATGTCACAAAATAACATGAAAATATGCACATAAATATCGTACTATCCGTCATGGGAGGCACTTAATTTAATCCTAAATGTAAGCTATTGTGGAAGCCAATTTTTCCCAATTAGCTAAGATTTGTGCCCCCCCCCCCTTACTATTTTAAGGCAGCAACCGACTCCATACCTTTTGAAAGTTTTGTTATCTACAGCTGAACTTGAAAGGTGGTTGCACATTTTAGAGGATACCGGTGATCTGTAATATCCCTATTATGCTAATGATACCACGGACTCGCAAGAATCCGTTGCCACGAAATGGGAATCCCTGGTATAAGCTGTTGAATTTTGAATTGAAAGCACTTTTTTCCCTTTTATCATGCTTCTATTTTCTATCTTATAGTATCATTTGTTGCGTATGTGATTACAATACAGAATTATTAAGAATTAATAGTTAGGGGTCTTATTTGAAGAACTAGAATCCAATCTGAGGCCAGTGCGTATCTTGAGGATGACAGGGCTATAATGACGCTTGTGGTCTGTAAGCATCATTAATAGGTAAGTGTCGAGGGCGGAAGTATTAAACTGATGTGGGGGAAAGTTGTTAGGAAACCAAACTTTACAAATGAAGTCACGGATTCTCGCGTACGTATACGAGATCACGGCCGCAGAAAAGATTCTCAAGCGTTCGGGCAGTAAGTGACGTTTCCTTCCGCCAGCGTAGCCACAAGTTCGCTCCGCGCCACGTGCCTATCTCCCATCTTGATGTCTTAATGCCCGTGGTTGGACGCCGGCTTTCCTTTTCCGGTCTCATCGGGTGACCTCATTTGTACACTGTATCACATTTTCCCGGTTGTGGGTCACAGATGGATAACCCCCTTCAGCCTCCGCCATTGAGCCGGGAGCAGTGTATTCAATAGCCGTCAATGCACTCATTGTCGACGGCGTCGAAGGTTTACGTTTCAATGGGAAGGAAAAAAACTAGGGAGCCAAAGCAATTCTCCTCCTCCACCACATCGAATGGATGAGTTGCGGGGAGTCATTATGCTCTGTGCATCGGCTTCAGTCATCTCGCCGAGGAGATTTATAAATTAGATAGCCATATTACAGACGACAGATAACATCTTCACACCAATTCTTTCTCGAATAGTTTTAAACGTTGTCCGCGCTTCCAGTTATTCAGAATTATTACTATCAACAGACATTCCGTACAGATAATCGATCCTGATTCAGTGTCAGGCAAATAACATTAACTTCGCATATTCGGTATCTTTAAAAAAAATCTGGAACGAACTAAAACTCAAGACGATCTTTCCAATGGGTAAGCAGAAAAGGAAAGCCGATTTAAGAGAGCAATTGAAAAATATTTAAATTAAATAGGCTCTCATTTATTATAGCTGTGCTAAAACATAAAATTATCCTTTTTTATCCCTCAAAGAATTCAGTATAATATCAACAGCTTCAAACTGCTGTTATTCGAAGTAACATTTTATTTGTTTTTATTGCCATTTCAACTACTGTATAAATCTGTTAATTTTTTTTTCTATTCACCTATAAAACTAATTTTATTAAAGACTAATAAAAGTTGTTACGTTACTTTTTTATTTCTGGATACAACTGATTTATATTTAGAGGGTTGTCCTTTCCGTCTCCCACTAATTGAGGCAGTTTCTTTTTACAATTGATGTCAATATTTTCATTTAAAAAACGTGTGAGGTGTAGTTTTTCTTATTTTTCAAGTGCTTTATTGTGTCTCATATACACACACTGGCCAATGAATTAGAAACCCGTGATGAATTACTGTACTGATATGTAAAGCGGGGTCACAGGTCAGAAACGATTGTGATATGCAAATGAATGCAATCATGTGAGGTACATGCTCATTCCAAGCTGCAGGTACAGGGTAGGAACAAGCTGGGGAAAACAGCAGACCTGTCTGAGTTCCAAAAAGGAGTTATTGTGGGAGCCCGTCTAGCTGGAGCTACGATTTCCGGGACAGTACAACTGACCGGTATCCCAAAAGGTCAGGTCTCCAAGGTGTTCCATGTGTGGAAACGCAATCCACAAGAGTTGTCGAAACGGCAGAATTGTGGATCAAAAACAATCAACACAGACAAGGACCGACGTCGTCTGAGACGGATTGTGCGGCAAAACCGAAGGTCTACTTTGGAGCAACTGACGGCAGACTTAAATAAAGGATCATCGCAACCCATCTCCTCCAGAAGAATGCACCGGGAGTTAAAGCGAATAGGGATCGGAAGTCGCATGCCAGTGAGGAAGCCCCTGGTGTCAGCAACAAACCGGAAAGTTCGCCTGCAGTGGTGTAAAGAACGGTGTGACTGGACAGTAGACGACTGGAAAAAGGTGATGTGGTCGGACGAGTCACGTTACAGATTGTTTTGCACCGATGGCCAGCAGAGAATTTGGCGGCAGCCCCATGAAGCAATGGACCCCCTCATGTGTTGTGAACACAGTTCAAGCTGCAGGAGGAGGTGTCATGGTATGGGCCATGTTTTGTTGGTATGGCAAGGGTCCCCTGATATTCCTTGATAGTCGGGTGAAAGCCAAAGACTACCTGAGCAATGTTGCAGATCAAGTCCATCCTGCAATGGTGCATTTGTACCCAAATGGTGACGGGTTCTTCGTGGACAAAATGCTACTGTCCATCGAGCAAGAATTGTTCAGGAGTGGTTTTCTGAACATGACACCGAGTTGCAACATCTGCCGTGGCCAGCGCAAAGTCCGGATTTGAATGCGATCGAGAATGTTTAGGAGAGACATTCGTCGAAGGCATCCGCTTCCGTCTACTCTGCAGGACCTGAAGATCTCTCTGACGAATGCATGGTCTGCGATTACCTTACCTGCATTGCAACACCTTGTAGAGTCCATGCCAAACCGCGTATGTTCTGTAATTACAGCCAAAGGAGGGTCAATACCATATTGAACGAAAGTTTTTAATTCATTGGCCGTGTGTGTAAGTTTACAGGATAATTTCCAAACACCAAAATAAGCAGAAAACGTCATATAAACATGAGGTCGCAAGCGCTTCTTTCTAGAGTTATAACAGTTTGAAGGTATTCTGCGTCAGGTGAAATTAGCGTTAAAGCGTATAGGTGTAGCAAACTGTGTGATTTATTCCTACGGTATAACATGGCAATACACTTGCTATAGCAAATTCTCAAAATGGCCTCCGTTAGATTCCAAGGAAACCTGTGCACGTCGCCGCATGGATTGGCGAACCCGTTGGAAAATACCAGGTGCATAACGGATGATGTCAAAGCCATCCAGGATCCGATGACGAAGAGATGCAGCATCTGGTACTCCAACAATGGTGCTCCAAGAACGTTTCGAATCTGATGTTGAAGCGAGCACAATTTTATTCAGACGGTTGTTTGAATTGTGGTAACTCTTCTTCTACCATAAACCAATTCGGAAAATGAGCAAGTGTACGGCGAACGATATTGTCCAAAATAAAACGATTTTTACTGGTCTTTTGTGCGTAAAAACGGTGGGCAAAGCCATGGGAAAGCCGGTGGGTAAAGTGACCCCTGTTTACGGTACTACAGGACACCTTCAAACCGTTATAACTAGAAAGAAGCGTTTTCGACCCTATGTTCATATCTGCTTGTTTTGGACCATTCAGAAACACCCTGTAGCAGAGTGGTCGTAATCAAAGAGGAGCTCTTTAGAGCCCAATATCCAAAAATCATATACTCGACCAAATCTGATCTACTTACTTTTGGGTCCATGTGGTTTTGATTTCCAATGAAGAAAATGAATAGCTCAGAATTTCGTCACCAAAGGGGGAAAGTTTAATAAAATTAGGCGTAATAACAAAATATAAGCTGCTGTATAGTAAAATTTATGGTATTATAATTTTTGATGTTGTCGATGGAGGCCGGGAAAGAAAACACAGAAATCTAACAAGTTTCCGTCTTTTATTCCTGGCTTTGTCAAGGATTATTGTACAGAAATCCTTTGTATTGTACGTCGTGAGAAAGGACGGTATAGAGAACTCTCCGTTTCATAACTGTAATTTTTTTACTTTGGAATAATGTACAGACGTGGTATTTATGTTCTCCTTGCACGTATTGTGTAAGAACCATATTCTCTGGGCATAACCTCAAAGCCATTCGGTTCTTCAAAGTTGCTAAATTATCCACGTACATAAGGCCTTACAGCAGAGAATGAGATCAGATGGGCATCTTGTAGGAAATTCACGACCATTGATTCGGTGAAATTATGCATCTGTTGAGGAAGAAGAAAATTGTGCAGATATTTCGATACCAACTACAGTGACGGAGAAAGTACTGGCCGTTGATAAATGAAGCAGAACAACCACACCTTAGTGTGAGAATTTCGTAGAATCTAAAAATTCTGCATAAAGATTCTTACTATAAGCTTGGATTTTATAAAGCTTGTAAAAAATGTTTCAATGTTTTTTGGTTGAATCATAAATCGGATGATTTTCATAAATTACACTGGGCAACAAATTTTCAAAACTTTTTTGCCTCCGATATGAAAATAACCATTTCTTAATGAGTTGAATGTGCTGAACACGAATATGACAGTGAAAATGCAAAATTGGCTCTAGTTTTTTTGTAATCTGCAAAAACAATTGTGTACATAATAAAATGACTACCAATAGCTCTGGTCAACAACATTTTTGGTACCGGGGAAGATAGGTGTTCTAAACTAATTTGAGCGTGCTGATTCCAAATCTGAATTCCAAATTTCCCTATCACGTCAAGATCTCGAGTTATAAAAATAGTTTAAATTTTAATGGTAGCCATTGTTTAAATTTGACATCAGGAGACTGTTTTACACCACTGAAACTTAACATCCTGACGTGATAGGAAAATTTGGAGTTCAGATATGGAATCAGCACACACAAATTAGTCCAGAAAACCTACGTTTGTCAAAGTTGCAGTTCTACTGAATAAATATACACGTTGAAACGTAGAAAATGAACTATATCAAATATCTCAAAAACTAGAGCCAATTTGAAAAAACTGATCTCATATTCGGAATCAGTGCAACAAATTTACCATAAAATGACTTTTAAATGATTGGAGGCAAAATGTGTGTTGACCAGTGTTATTTTTCATACATAATATTTATAAAATAAATTTATAAAATAAATATTTTATATAAATGTCTTTCTTGCTATAGCTTTTCTTTTTAATAAATAGTAAACAGCCCTAAAGACTTTCAATTGAATCGTTTGAGAGCATAAGGGATTAGTGGATTAAAGGATAGAAAGATAGGGATTCATCTGGCCTTGCCAAGCCATGTGTATCAGGGGAAAGCTAAATTGATTCCTCCAATCACAGGAGCCTGCGCAGGGATACGTGGTTATTTTTTGTTTACATCCCGCGCAAGCTTACGATGGATCGAGCATAGCCAAAATTCTCTGCTGACACTACCATTCAGACAAAGCTGAGTCTCCTTGTCGCTTTAAAAGCATATTCCAAAGCATATTCCACTTCCATTTGAGCTAGCTGCCCAGATGGCCGAGAGGGCTAGGGCGTAGGCTTTCTAGTTCTCAAGTCCACCTGGTCGTGGGTTCGAATCCCGCCGTGGGCATGGATGTTTGTGTTTGTCCCGGACTGCGTACAGATATAACTTGTGTAAAAGGCGCAAAATGACCTTAGTAGTCGACGCCAAAAATTCTAATAAACCAACCAACCAACCGTTTGAGCTAAGAACTTGAGAACAAACTTTAAGTAAGCAAGATAAGAGGAAAGCGAACCCACTATTTTGCATGTACAATTTTTAATGACTCGTAGGCTATTATTTAAACTGTAAACAAGTTCCCTCATGGTTGTTGAGTATCTCTATTCTTGCATGGGAAAACTTTGGCATTTTACGATTGTGCTGGATAATTGAATATAATAGTTGCCTGGATACTATCCAGCATTTATGCAGTAGTGTGCGATATTCATCTCTTAATTCACTATTGCAGTTACAACATGTTTCAACCTGTTGTTGCTCTAACGAGATACGTCCTCGCCCTAGTAAAGATCTAACATTTTCGAATCGTGAAGTTGTTTTTCATAAACTCGTTCTGGTCATCGGACCTTCCTTGAAATCCTTTAAGCAATTCTCCAAGCGTGGCATTATTATTACCAATTTTTTGAGATAAAGTTTCATATGCAGAACAAGTAAGGTTAGCATAGCAAATCCGTCTTATAAGATCCGTCATATAAATGTATATACTTACTTATTTTTCAAACCCCTCTTATCCGTTAGGATCTCCAGCGCTCGCGATCTTTCGCCATCAGGCGTATGTCCTCAATGGTAATACCCAAGCGACTGGAACCTAGATATTCCATGTAGTCGACCCTTTGGACTCTTCCCCACCGCCTTGGAAAATTGCAACAGCCTAGGAAGACCAGTTTGCGGCATCCGTATTACATTGCTATACGAACGCAACTGAGATCTCTCAATGCTGAGAAGTACCAGCTGTGTACCTAAAGACTCCCTTATTGTTCTGCTGTGCAGTCTTGCTACTAGGGTAATACCTTTCTTACCTCTCAGGAATCTCATTTCGGCTGCTTGCACTCTTTCGGTCATTACTCAAGATTCATGACCATAGGTGAGAATGGGGACAAAGATAGATTTGAAAACGGAGAGATAGATTTATTTCTCAGCTCACGTTTCGTTACCACGGATTGCTACAGCTCACCTCTTATATAGTCTGTTGCACCGATCCGAGCATCCTATCCTCGATCCTGCCGCCCATCACTCGTGAATGCAGTCCCGAGATACATGAACATCTCAACCTGTCTCAATGGGGCTCCCCTAACATGGAGAGCGAACTGCGCAGACTGTCTTGAAAGGACCACATAGATTTTCTTAAATAACCCGATGTAAAATTTCAAAAATAAGTGATAATGTTCAGAGGATCTCTTAAGCGAAGTAATAAGATATGCGATTTTCATTTGAATTACCTGTACTTCCAGATCACAAAACGGAAGAGTATTCAATCACAATTTTAGTCTTGAAAGAATTTTGCAAGGACGTTTAACAAATTAAAAGATAGATCTGTTTGATTGAGAGGTTATTCTTCAATCTCTTTTCCAAATACAAGTGATAACAAGTTATAAGCTACTGACTAATGCAATAGATTCAAAAATTAAAGCTCCTTCAACGAGAGTAAAAATGTTCCGTGAATCTGATTAAGAAAATTCTTTTCTTTTGGTCCCGGTAAATCAATAAAATAAAGAAGGGAAGGAAAAAAACCCTCTTTTGAAAAACCTTCTGGGGAATCCGAAAGATAAATTCCTTACCGCAAAAAAATCCTCATGATTCAAGCTTACTTTTAATCCCCGTTGTCGAGGTTTAATTAAAGCAAAAATTCTTCCTAATAATCACACGGCTGAACAAAAAATTTTGGATTTCATCCCTATTATTCTTAGCAAAAAGGAAAACTCATCACTGTAATCAATAACTAATTACATCAAAAAATGCCCTAATAATTTTACTGCTAAACATTTTTCTGAGTTAGAAATCATCTTTCAGCCATGGGATTGCTGAGTCAAAGAGCAATATTCTACAAAACTCTTTATGAGTATGATTACTAAATAAATAACAACCAGAAACAAATAGTGATCATTATTGTCCTGTGGTCCGCGGCGACAGACTCCTGTATTCAAACGTCCGAGAGCCCAGACAAACTGTTTAATGACGGTGCTCCGGTATAAAAGGGGTGAAATTAGTGCTCAGAAACAAAGAAGGTTTTTATTCTTCAAAAGAGTCGTTCACATTAGTTTAGCTTTATCGTTTTGAATGGATAAATGACTTTTGTCGCATGATTGACCCCTAAGTAAGGCATGAATTATGAGAAAGAGTGTATGTAGACAGAAAGAAGAAAAGGGAAAGCTCTGTGCTTTCATGTTGTCATTGGAGCGTTCGTTCGAGACCGTTCCGTCACATTGCCTCTCTATCTGGTGGCCGAAATAAGAAACGGCCATTGAAGATCACACAGCTATTTCATCCTATCTCCGAATCGCCCTTATCTTGCCTATTTAGGTCACTCATGACTGAGAGAATAAAACCCCGAAGCTGCTTTTATGACCAAAATGAATACAATAAAAAGCGAAACATTCGGAAACGATATAATGAAAGATATTTTTAAAAATTCTTTTAAAAAACACTTATCTGAAGTATTTTTAAGGATATTTTTGAATTCACTAATTATGAAACAAGAAACACAGCAAGGATGTGAGCATATACACCAATTCTGAGCATCTAATTTGACATAAATATTTTTAATTATAGAAAGCAAAATTCGATTCGATTACCACGAGCAGAATAACTATTTATTTTTTTCCAGATTTTTAAATAGGCATTCGTTATACAGGGTGTTAACTTGGAAGTGGTCCACCCAAATATCTACAAATCTATTAAAATTGCCAACAATCTGTTAATACAATGCTATAGGAAAGCGAGGATGCGCAATCTGATGCTCACGTCAAATTTGACCTTTCACCTCTTTAAGGGGACAAATCATAACGTAACTTTAAGATACAACAAAAGTGGCACTGGAAAACTTGTAGAACACACCATGCTTACCCCTAAATCACTATTTTTACACACCTCATTTCTTTATTTCACAAGAAAATTACATAAAAAGTTCAATATGGTGACCATCTGAAGCAATTCATAGAGTTCTTTTTTTTTTAGGTTATATGAAGGATGCTGTGTATCAGTCTCCTCCCAGAGATTTGGACGAGTTGAAAACCCGAATTCAATATGTATGTACAAACATTTCTCGGACAACATTTATTAATGTGTATGAAAACTAGGTGTTACGATTTCAATTACGTAGCAACCAAATTGAACATTTTCTATAATTTTCTTGTGAAATAAATATGTTACGTAAAAATCATGTTTAGGGGCCTTCTATAGGTTTTCCATTGCCACTTTTGTTGTTTTTTACAAGGTTAAAAAGTTGCTTTATTTAGATATTTGGGTGAATCACTTCAAAGTAAATACCCTGTATAAAACACTTACGCACACAGATTTATCAATTTCACAGGAACATTAGAAATGTATAGTGCTCCTCTTTTGCGTATAACTACAACTTGAATTTTTCGTGGCATTGACTTCACAAATTGTCTAAAGTCTACTCCACACCAAATGAAGTGTATCAAGTAACTCCTGTCGATTCGACTATGGTGAACGCATATTGTGAACATCCCATTTCAGCTCATCTCTTCATACGGTGAGTGTGCAGACCACTGCATCGACGTGAACGGTCTGTCATGTTCCGTGAACGATTCTACAGTACGATTTTACGAGCTTTTGGCATAGAGCATTTAGATATATGCCATCTTCAGAATGGCAAATTGGTAACAATGTTGAGATCAACTATGACATTCATACTTTGATAATCCCCTTCTGTAATCATGACTGTAACTTCTAATATTTATAATCGAAATTAGTGATGGGCGATACTTTGGTATCGAATATTTGTCAGTTTCGAATCCCAGAGTATCGAATATTTATAATACTCGATACCATTCGATACTGTCGGAATTTTCGTATTCGATACCAAAAGCAGCCAATGAAGATGCAAACTTGCAAAAAAAACAATATTTGAGCTCATCATCAGAGAATCTTGATCTGAATGCTGATCCACTTAAATATTGGAATGATAACAAAGTCAGCTTCCCGGAGTTGTATCGTCTGCACAAAAAGTTTTTATGCATTCTTGCTCTGTCCCATCAGAGCGTCTGTTTTCTAAAGCTGGTGGAATCATGACCAAAAAAAAGAAATAGATTAGCGCCTAAAAGGCTAGAACAGCTAACTTTTTTGTCGCAGTTTTCACAAAATGTTCTCTTTGATCCTTGAGATATTTTGAATTAATAATTTTGTATGTTCCCGAATAAAACAGAAATGTAAATATGATGAAAATGAAAATAAACTTGCAATGGTCAAATATTCAATGCAACTTGGTGTTTTGCCACTTTTTTTGTATTATGTCATTTTACCAAGTATCGAATACCGTGGTATCGAGTACCGATACCGAGAGGTATCGAATACTGGTTTCGAATAAACTCCTAATATTCGATACTGGTATCAAATATCGCCGAACTTGGTATCGCCCATCACTAATCGAAAAATATCGATTAATCGATTATTATAATCGAGCCGTTGAACCGTTGTAATCCCCCATTTTGCAATCGATTTTTCGGTATTTAAATCATCTTCGGTGGATTAATGTGTAGGCTACAACTAAAAGAGTGGACATGCCAGCATATATTATGGTCCCTTCTCCATCATCCTATTGGTGGGATTGTGATAAGTTATCTGACCAATCATGTGAAGAGAAGGGAATCGTTGTACAAATATTGAAAGGTGATGATTCATACATAAGATAATTAAACAGAGTAAAGAGGCTGTAAAAGAGGTTGTAAAGAGGTTTTTGAACGACAATTGTTGGGCACCTGGTGTTCTTACAATTGTGACGTCCAAGTAGATTAGCATATTGTTCCCTTCCTCTTCCATGGTGAATGAAATTTTCTGATGGGCTCTTGAAGTCATCTAATATCGTGTTGGTGTCCGTGATGCTTGAGTCATACACAATTACTGTATCGTCGACATATCTGTAATATGCCATGATTTTTAGGCGCATTAACAGAACCATTACGTTTTGGTATATACCATTACGTTAAACAGAAATTACGTTCATCCAGTCGCCTTAAGTATAAAAAATAAACGGTGTTAACTACAGGGTGATTAAAAGTTACTGTGCAGTAGTGCATGGAAACGAGAACAGAGGGCGGCAGTAGCAAAATGGTGCTGACAACGGAACAGCGTGTGTTCCTAGTGGAGAATGTGTCCCGGAACCTCACACCCCTCGATTTCTTCCTTTGGGGTGCCTTGAAAGGTAAAGTGTATGCAAATAATCCGCACACTTTGCCTGAGCTGAAGGTTTGGTTTATTAGAAATTTTGGCGTCGACTACTAAGGTCATTTTGCGCCTTTTACACAATTTATATCTGTACGCAGCCCGGAACAAACACAAACATCCATGCCCACGGCGGGATTCGAACCCATGACCAGGTGGACTCGAGAACTGGCCGGCTGAGCTGAAGGAGGAAATCACCATTGAAGTTCAGGAAATCTCACCGGCCATATTGAGCAGAGTGTTTCACAACATGCAACTGCGTGCTAACAGATGTCGTGAGGTCGGTGGCGGGCATTTCCAGCATCTATTGTGAGTGAATGCCACCTCCGACCAACCACTGCACAGTAACTTTTGAATTACCCTGTAGTTGAAAAAAGAATTATGTCTTAGAAAAGTTAGAAGTCTTAAGTTAAAAGAAACAAAGAATGAAATAGATATAGGCCGAAAGGAACTTGATAAATAGTTAATGGTGTTGAAAAGGTGTTCTGGAGATCTAATGCTCCAGTTGTCCGTGCGAAAAGCATGGATTCCAAATTGACTCGCGCTACTTTTAATGATTGGGCTTGCGCTTTGTTGATCGTCATAACAAATTGGGTTCGTTTGAAAGAAAATGTCATACGAGGAATCAACACTTAATAAATGACAACGATAGTTTGACGGTTTTGTGTAACGTCGAGTTAATTTGTCTTGGTAAGGAAGTAGCTTGGAAAAAGCTTAAGATGAAAATATTACGTATAGAGGAAGGTGGGGTTGACTGAGCAGTCAGGTTAACTGAGACACCATATTAATCTGATATTTAGCGGCAGAAAAGGGGAGTTTTGTAGTCACTGCACGTTCAAGGAAGAGGTCGGCTATCTCTTACCCTATTTGTTGTTCCTGATTACAGCACATGGCAGATACAGGAGAAAATCATCGAAAAATACAAGGTAAATTAAATTTTTCACTGATTTTACATTCCAGCTATAAGCTTAATAATCCATATGTTGCGGAAACCTAAATAGTGGAATAAAGAGCTTAGTCACTTTCATTTAAAGACTTGCAGATGATGTTTAAGCAGACGGCGGGAATTGACAGCTGGCTCAGTTAACCCCACTATATCCCATGAAGATATTTCTTCAAACAATTATGGATTTTGGTTAAAATAAATGCACCAAAAACTCTTAGGTAATAATCCAACTAATTCTTTAAATCTTGCATTACTTCTAGGTGATAGTGACTCTGAGCCTGGAAAAGAGCTGGAATTAACTGACACAGATGATTCCATAGACGAAACTAACAGGAACGATGACGAAATTGTTGGCGGAAGCTACATTGCAGCAAAAGTGCACGGAAAATCAGCTAGCAGCAGCCGAAATTGTGTGGGACAGATAGTTGCAACCTTTGAAGATGGTTACAACGTGGAATTTTTAAAGAGATTTGTTGTTGCAACCTCTTCAACGAAGTTCGTTAAGGTAGATGAACCTCCGGCGTTTGTCTCAAGCCAGATGTAGTAGCTAAACTTCCTACTACTATTGAAGGTTCAACCAGCCGATCTACAGGACTTTTGCACTTTTCAATTGATCTCGGGCACTACAGCATTTTTAAGCCTTCATTATTAGGTTTTCGTGTTGAGCTTGTGCTCCAATGCATACTTAAACGTTTAAGAGGTGTCAAAAGAATTAATAAAACAATTTACCTTTCAATGTTTTGTTTTGTATTTCATTTCGGCTAAATCTCAATTAACCCTGCGAGGCTGTTCAGTTAACCCCGTCTATGGGGTTAACTGATGCAATTGGAATGATATGCAATTTCGAATGTCAACGTTTTTAGCATAACAACTGCGTTCTTAAATAATTTATGGAAGAGAAACAGTAAACGTTTCTACAATTTAAACAAAAAACGATTACATTATCATTAAAGTTTTTCATTCTAAAAATGAAAATTGAAAACTGGCTCAGGGTGTTTACTAAACATGCTGAAAAATTCAATGGGGTGATTCTTTGAGTTATTTTAATAATCTTTTGTTCTGTGATGATTTTCGGAATGCCGCTTTGTTTCGTCAGCTTTCAAACCCTCAGTGTCAGCTTGCACCAACTGGAATCGTAACTCATCGGACCAATCTATGAGTTTCCAGTTATCAAAGGTCCAATGAATATGTTCACGCAGCCTCGATGGCTGTGAGTAAAGGCACTCTTGTCGGTCATCTGCTGCCATATCCCATGAGTGCTAAATTTCGCTGCACTGACCTCATAGACACCTCTCTAATAAGCCCTTGTTTTAATGTGTCTGTTAGTTGACGTAGTGACGTGTGTCTGTTACGAAGCATCATTCTGCTCACATATAGCTGGTCACACACGAGCATTTAGCAGCTGTGGTCAGCATGGTGTGATGCAAAAGCCTGAAATGAGGTACTCTATGTACACCTTTGACACTGGGAATCGAGGAATGTTGAATGTCTACACCGCTTCAGACATGGAATGTTCCATGTGTCTAGCATCCCGCGTTTAAACTCTGATAATTATCCTCGTGTAGCTCATAATCTGAAAGAAGCGAGAGATTCACACTTTCACATTCTTTCAAAACAGAGGCGAGTCACATTATTATGACCACCAGCTAATATCCCGAATAACCGCCTGTAGCGGCACAGGCAGCAGCTAGAAAGCGTGGGAGTGAGTCAATAAGATTCTGTTGGGTTTCTATTGGTAACTGTTGCCATGCAGACTGTAAAGCATCCGATAGCTACTGAAGGGTACGCCGTGGTTGTTCCATAGCACACACATGATGATCGAGTTGTTCCCAAAAGTTCTCGATTGGGTTGAGGTCTGGGGAATCAGGGGGCCAGGATAATACTTGGAACTCTTGATCGTATTCCTCAAACCACCCCCCAAAAATTGCAGCAGTTTGACACGTCGCATTGTCTTGCATGAACGTGCCATTCCCCTCTGGGAAGATAGCCGCCATGTAGGCCTATGGGTGTACTTGGTCTGCAATTACGGATAAATAACCGAATCGGTTGAGAGTGCCTTCCACAGGTATCAGTGGGCCCAGACAATGCCATGAGAACACTCCCCACACCAAGACGCTGCCGCCACTAGCCTGGATTCGTCCAACAATGGTTGCAGGATGCTTGTTCTCTCGAGGTTTCTTTCCTCACCCGCCAATGGCCGTCACTTCTGTGGAGCGGAAATCGTGACTCATCGGAGAAGGCAACCTTTTTCCAGTCAGAAGTGGTCCAGTTTCTGTACTGTTGGGTAAGTTGAAGCCGTTTTTGGCGATGAACCTGCTTCAGCATGGGTGCGGTGACCATCCGTCTGCTGCGGAGGCCCATACGTAGCAGGGTCCTCTATTCTGTGATTTTAGAGACATGTCAGGTAGCACCCTCGTTGGTTTGAGCGGTAAGTTGGTCCACTGTAGCTTCGCAGCCGACGTTCACCTCTCTCATCAATGGCACTTACCTGTCTCATCAATCTCACGTGGTGCTTCAAAGTTTCCATACCGTTCATTCTGAACGGTCCCATTTCCCAGTGGGCCCACTTTAACTACAGCATCAAGAGAACAGTTCGCAAACTGCGCGGTTTCCAAAATACTTCCACACTTGGCCCGAAAGCCGAATATCATCCCTATTTCCAGGTCGGATAAACCACGTTTCTTACCCATTGCAGCATTTAGTGATATGTTTTTAACATAGTGGAAACTTACCTTATATAGTCACCTAACCAATTCCCAATACGTGACATATTTCCTTGGCTGGGGATAATTTTTTTTTACTAAATATTTTTTAGGAATAAGATATTATAATTTTACCCGAACGCAAATGAAAATATTCGAACTTAATTGGAACTATTCCAATGTACTGAAAAATACAAGATTATTTGCAGGTTTTGTAGAAGTTTTATATTGTAATAATTGGGAGAAATTTTCTAGTAGATATAGGGACATAATTCCTGTGAATTTGTCATAAACAGAGTGTTTTTGAATTGAGTACAGATTTTTTGAGAGATGATAGAAGAGGTCCTTAGAGGTATTTTTTATCATATGAACATGGGGTCCCCGCAGCTCCGTTTACTTACAATACTACATTGAACAATCAAATGACACCGGGACGCAGTGTGCGTTGGTAGAACTAGATTATTTTATTTTTAACAATTAACACATGCAATCTACTGTAATAACTTTTAAAGTAATTGTTTGCAAAGAAATTTCAAGGTGCACGTGCTTATTTATTGAAAAGTCTTAGGACAAACTTCGTCAAGGAGATTCCATGGTATCCACCCCCTTTGTAAAATACGATTAGTCCATATGTAAATGAACTAATCACATTTTGGGAAAGCAGTAGGTAAAGATTTGTTTTAAAAAGTTCACTTGAAGTCCCGGTGTCATTTGATTGTTCAATGCAGTATTGTAAGTAAACGGAGCTGCGGGGACCCCATGTTCATATGACAAAAAATACTTCTAAGGACCTCTTCTATCATCTCCCAAAAAAATCTGTACTCAATTCAAAAACACCCTGTAGATGAAGAAATATCTATATTCGCTAACCTCTTCAAGATACGCAATGCTCTAAAAATTTAAATACTCAAGAAAATAAGGAAATATTCAGTGTAATATATCGAGAAAGATATATTACGTAAAAATCAAATGAAGTTAGAATCTATTAAGTTTTGACCAAATTAGGAATAATTTGATTTAAGTTATGAATTTTATGTTTAAAAAATTGTTGCTATATTTTATTAATTTATTTACATTTTTAAGTAATACAATACACTTATAACTGTTTTTAGTATTAGTTTACAGCAAGCAAACAACACAAATAAATGTAATTCAATTTAAATGTACGAGTTTTTTTCTGTAGAACACTAATAAGATTTCCCAGATTCTTTGCCACTCTTCAATATAATATTTCTAAATTTTCTTTATTTAACACCAAAAGCATAACGATTTTATATACAATTTTACAAAATACAATTCCTAAACTACTCCAAGAAAAATGAAACTGCACTAGATCTAATCAATGTTATAGCAACAAAAATTATTATTCATTATTATATGTGACGATGCAAGATTTTGAAACCAATTAAAAAATCTAGTTTATAACACCATATAAATAAATTATTTTGCAAATAAATGAGTCTGGCTGCAGTATGCCTCACAAATCTGGATTCATTAGCGGTTTCAGATGCGGTCAAAGATAAAAAGCTATGAATTTGTTTTATGAGACAGCACATAAATTGCTTCCTTCCTTCCTTTCTATTTTTCCTTCCTTCAATTTCTTGGGTTAAACTTCTTTCAAGAGAAAATTGAATTACAGAAATTGGAATGAAATGAAATTATTTACTAAAAATCTGAATTTGAAAACAATAAAGTTCTCTCCCGCGCTAAGATGCAGTACTGTAATACCATAAGGAGGACCGTGTTTCCAAAAAATTTCACTACGCTCCATTAAAATTCTGAAATTCTTAAAGAATTAAAAATTATGATCGTCTTTCTTAAAAATATTTTCTTTACATCTACATGTACTTTTTAACTCCTCCGTGATGCTCTCTTGTTCGCTCAAAACTCTTTGCCCTCTAGTGACAATAATTAAAAGTAGTGACTGGCGATGAGCTCATCATTCTTGACAGAAACAGATTGAGAAATGCTGTTGCAACGTTATCTCTGATAAATACTTAACAGATGCTTATTAAAAATTTATTTTCGTCAACTTTTTAGAAAAAAAAAAATTAGTGCTCAGATTGATTATGTGACCTGCTTTTATCATATTACTTTCTACGAAATTAATTATATTTGGATGGAAGTCTGTTATCAGTGTTTATTAGGTTTGTGTTCTGTCATGTAAAGCTGAATAAAATAATTCATTTTAATTTATTTTTACTGATGGAATATTAGTAAAGATATGACATTTTCGAACATATGTCCCTTTATAATTAATTTGATATCTACAGAAGATAAATAGCACTCTTCGAAATCCAACGTAAAATTATGGGAGATCAGGGCCGTAGACAGGACGTTATCTTGGGGGAGGGGGTCGATTTTCAAAAATTTCGGACCTTTTTTCAAAAATTCTACTGGGTCGGACCGTTTTCCATAATGGGTTGGTCGTCGACCCCCCTCGACGCCCCCCCCCCCCCCCATGACTACGGGCCTGGAAATGTTTCTACATAATTCTCAGACTTTAATAGATGAAACCTACTTTATACAAATATGACGTATTAAATTCATGATATTCATTTCAGCAGTATACAGGGTGTTTACGAACTGTGTACGAGTCGTAGAGAACCTTATTTTGAATATATTTTGCCACTAAACTGGGGCTCGCAAATGAATCCTTGAAACAAAAATTTGAAAGCACTGTCAGAAATTTCGGTGTTGAAAAGGGAAGGAAAAATTCCGCGACCTGGACTCGAACAAGGGACCATGCCTATCGTTGGCACGGCTCTAACCAGTTAAGCTACCGCGGAAACTGAACAGCCCTATTCTTACGAAGCGTCTATATGGATTTCAATGAAGTCACTAGATAGCTCAAATGGCAGAACAGGGCCTGATTCGGGAATCCTCCTTGCCCTGAAACCATCAAATACGTAGATCGAAATTAATAATAAATATAGAAACTGACAAACTGAAGATCGCACTCATGCATGGTCCCTGCTTCGAGTCCTGGTCGGGGAATTTTTTTTCTTTCCCTTTTCAACACGGAAATTATTATATTATTGAAGTGTGATCTTCAGTTTGTCAATTTCTATACAGGGTGATTTAGAAAGGTAGGTCAAGAATGAAATACCATGTACAGTTTATAGCGGTGAACAATATTTTTCCTATAAACATGGGCCCGGAAATGCATCCTTACAGAGATAATGCAACTTGTACGAGGTAGGAATGGATGTGCGTTACCCGGACGGCAATGGTAGGGTCCATGTAAATTAGGATCTAAACATGTAAATAGTTCGTATTCTCTCCTGTGCCATGGCCACGCCGGTATCCTGACTTGACACCTCTGGACTTCTTTTCATGAGGCCACATCAAGCAGTATTCCACATCAAGCAGTATTCCACACCAGTCGACAATCCCGATGACCTCGTAGCTAAAAATTGTTATAGTGTGTGGAGAAGTCAGTGATTCTCCGGGCATCTTCACCAGAGTTCGCGAGAATCTCGTCCGCAGACTAAACACCTGCATCGAGGCTCAGGGTCGGCATTTGAACACAAACTGTAATGTCATTCCTACCTCGTACAAGTTGCATTATCTCTGTAAGGATGCATTTCCGGACCCATGTTTAAAGGAAAAATTATGTTCCCCGCTACAAACTGTACATGGTATTTCATTCTTGACCTACCTTTCTGAATCACCCTGTATTTATTATTAAGTGTCAGAAATTCAATGAAAGACGTTGTGAGGCATACATTGCTGCTCATGGTAAACAGTTTGAACACCTTTTGAAAATTTACAAACATGTAGTATTTGCTTATTAAAAACGTTGTGAACTTCAGTATCAAGTTTTCTAATTTCTCCGTTTTCTGGAAATACATTAACGAGAGAGACAATATTATGAGGAAGTCTCAGACAACTGTTCTATGTATGATAGTTGACAATTTTTTTTATATCAAGGATTTATTTGCGACCCACTGTTTATTGAGAAAATATATTCAAAATAAGGCCCTCTACCACCCTTAAAAGTTTGCACACACAGTTTGTAAACACCCTGTATAAAAACATTTCTAAGTCGAGGTGTATAAAAACAAACGCTTATAAATAAGTAAATAGCAGTAAATGATAGACGAGGTATATCTCGGGGGGGGGGGCTTCTCTTTTGCAAGGTAGTATGGACAAATATTTTGAATGTAAAAAAAATAAATCTTTTGAAGAAATATAACCAAAATAAATGCTAGAAATAAATATACCCTGGTTTAGGAATAATTACTAAGCCAATTGAAGTAATATTCGAAGGAGCGTCTAAGCCATATTTTTTAATATAGTCAACTATTATGTAAAAATAGACTTAGATTTTCACAGGCTAGAGAGAAGGAATTTGTTAAGTGGATCAACCCAATGATTGGATAAACATCTTAAATTTTAGTTTTTATTTATTTATTTATTAGTGGGACTTTCATTGAACACAACTTCTGTGAAGTTAAGCTACATCGGGCACGGCTAGTTACTGGATGGGCGACAATCAGTGATAGTTAGTCTTCACCCCCCCCCCTTCCCGGCTGATGCGATCATCATACAGCAGTCGTGAATCCAGGAACCCAACTCGTCGGCCTCTGGCCATACAGGCTGGAGATGGACATATTGGATCCCAATTTCATAAAATAAATCACAATGTCCGTCTGTCCTTCCGTCCGTCCCCTTAATAATTTCCGCATTTTTTGAGGTAAAAGTTTGAAATTCGGAATGGGCACGTGCACCTTCACTATTTAGTTTGCTTTTGATCAGCCTACTGGGGTCGGAGTTTCGGGGGTGGAAATTAGAGAGGACGAAAAGGTCCACGTGTATTTATGTACAGGGTGACAATTATTGAGCTGTATGAAATAAAACATCAAATTTTCAAAAACTACTGAGTTCAAAACTTTTATTCAAATGTTAAAAGTAAGTACAGATATTCGGATTTAGTTTATGATATGTTCGATATGCTTGCCGTCAATAGCTATGATATGGCGCAGACGAAGAGCAAAATTCTGCAAAACTCGCTGAAGTTTCGAGACATCGATGCTTTCGATGACCTTCTGAATGGCTGTTTTGAGCTCAGCGATGGTTCCGTGGTTATTTGCGTAAACTTTGTCTTTAATATCCCCCCACAAAAATGAGACACAAGGATTGAGATCAGGAGAATATGGCGGCCAAGCGATTCCCATTCCAGTGGCCTCTGGGTACCCCAAAGCCAGAATGCGCTCTCTAAAGTGCTCTTCCAGGACTTCAAACACTTTACTGGTCCGATAGGGTCATGCTCCATCCTGCATGAACCATATAGTTTCGAAATCTGGGTCACTTTGGATGAGATCATTTTCTAAAAGTTTGACATATCGTTCAGCAGTCACTGTGCGCATGCTAAAAAAATCCCAACATGACCTACATTCACCCGCCAAGTTTTAATAGAATCTCGCCAACTGTTCAAAAGTTATCTAAATTTTTTTTCATATCTAATTTTTTTTTCATATAGCTCAATAATTGTCACCCTGTATATAAAGGAGTGAAATTCGGTATGCAGATTCCTCTAAGCAAGACTTACATCTATATGAAGTTTGTGGTCAAATCGTCCCAATGGGGTCGGAGTTGTGGGGGTTGCAGTTAGATCTTTATAGCATGTGGAAATAATGAGAAACGAAAGAAAATAGAGCTCTTTTACATTTTCTAAATACATACTACGTTCGAAAAAATCATTTTTTCTAATAAAAAATTGGGAGAGGGTATTAAAAAGTGGAGATAAAAGAGTAAAAATAGATGATCAAACTAAATATATTAAATGTTGTTATCATTCATAATAATTATATATTTTTCCTTACGCTTCTCATTTTATCCCTTTGATACGATAATCAGTTAAACAATAAAATAAAATTCCAATCCGGAGTCCAAAAAGATCCTAAGGACGACTAGGAGGGTCCCCGAATGAGAAACAATAAAAGAAAAATTAAACAGAAATGGGGTAAGTCAAGAGTAGAGATATAAAAAATAAAAAGTTAGTGAATGTTAGTAAGTGCATTGTTAGAAAACAGGTAGGTTAAGTTAGGTAAGCTAAGTAAGCGTCGTATGAGGGCGCAGTGTAGGATGGGGCGCCAAGGTAAGGTTGAAAGGGCGCATAATTTAGAGGTTTGCATAGCGTCGCATGGGGGTGCCGTAGAAGCTAGCGCTGCCCCTGATAATAAACCACCATTTAACACCAGCGTAGGAGACACACCGAAGAAGATAGTTGTGTCTAGCGGGAGGGAGGCGAATTAAATGTGCATAACGAGTTTGGTGGGAATGCAACTCATTATGATGAAGTATTACAAAGGGGATGAAAGAATAAGTTGACGATTGAAGATTTTAAATATGAACGAAACAAGTTGAATAACATATAAATGAAAAGTTGCCGTAATATCATATGAATTAAAATAATGGGAGACAGAGTTAGGGAGATGGATCTTAAAGAGTATTCGCATAAACCATTTCCTCAACCGATATAAGCAGATAAGATTTTAATTAGTGACTGAACCCCAAAATTAAATGCCGTAGCAGAGGGAAGAATGGATGAAAGTATCATATAACAAATCAGGCAACCGAAATGCCCAGGACCGATAAGATTTTAAAGAAATCTAGAACGAAAAGGAAAGCATTTGATATCTAAAGAAGCCTTTCATTGTTATGAATTAGATGAGTTTGCAAAGGAAGCCTCTGGTTGCTAAGAAAGGCGTACTTATAAGGGAAACGTATACTTCAAACAGAATTAAACAATCTGAAAAAAGTTAAATGGAGAAAGTAGCATTTCTCTATACAGGGTGATTTACATCGAATGTAGAATACTTAAAGGGGGTATTATAGAGGTTAAGATAAACACAAAACGTCCTATGAACATGGGTTCAAATATGAACGATAACTGAGATATGAACAGAAATAAAAATGCCGCCACCAAGATCAACAAGTTA
>JAHWFO010023339.1:272244-292757 GCA_023313115.1 Rhysida immarginata
TAACTTGTTGATCTTGGTGGCGGCATTTTTATTTCTGTTCATATCTCAGTTATCGTTCATATTTGAACCCATGTTCATAGGACGTTTTGTGTTTATCTTAACCTCTATAATACCCCCTTTAAGTATTTTACATTCGATGTAAATCACCCTGTAGATTAGAACATATACGAATCCTTTAATTTGTTAGCATTCCTATTTAATAATCTTTCTTCAAAAACTATTGCCAACGCTTTTCTACGTAAGTATATATCATTGAAGTGATGACTAGCTACCACCTAATGTTAAAATTTGCCTAACACAAACTAACTATTGATAATATCAGGCGTAAGTAGTTACATGCCACATCTTAGCAGAGAAAGTTTCCAATAGTTTCATAATGGTATCATTAAAACACGAATCATGGAACCAATTTCAATTATCATTAATTTTACGTTATATTCATTAATGGCACATGATTCCAAATCGTTTGATATATTACATGCCATATTTTAGCATTGAAAGTTCCAATGAACCATAATGGGCCCATGAAAAGCAGGTACCTTTGAACCAATTTTGACTATCATTCATTTTACGTGATATTCAAGCATGACACATCATTCCAAGTTTTTTTATATATTACATGCTAAATCTGAAGGTTCCCCTGAACCATACTGGTTCCATGAAACCACATACCCTTGAACCAGTTCTGACTGATATTGACCATCAAAGAAGGCGATAACGTGTCTTTACTTAATTCACAAGCCTTTTCTCTGCTTTAGCTATAGAATCTTAAAGGGAGAACAGCATTTGTCAATGCACAGGCCATTTATACATGGAATTGTATAGTGAAAAACGTAGTCCCCTATATTATTTTTGACCTTTGGAACCGGAAGTAGTTCACCAAATTTTTCCACCAACGAACCATAAGTACCTATCGGTCCTAATAATAGGAAGGTTGGTGGAAGGAAAAGTAGACGGGAGATCATGCCTTGTTTTTGTTGAGCGCGGATATTAATGAGTTGACGTGACGATTCCAGGTTAAATCCGGAGTCAGATGGATACCTAGATATTTAAAAGAAGCGACACAAGAGAGTTGGTAAAGATATTTCAACAAAATTCAACTCTAATAGGTGTTTTTGTATAGCAGAAATTAATTAAAAATGATCCAAGGTAGAAGCATAAAAATTATGAAAAAGGTATTTTGCAATATAAAAAAATAGGATTTTATCATGTCCTTTAAAAATAAATTTACATTTCCTATTTTTAGCCAATTTGATTTTTTATTAGAGAGGAGGCAAATCTTGTTGATAAAGTTTGAGCTTCGAGCTTAAAACTTTAAGGGAAAAGTTTTAATCCCGAGAGATAAGTTTCTTTTGTTGAGAGAGAAGCTGGCGCAAATGGAATTTTATTTTCTACCACCTGAGTACTAAGTTTTGTCTTATATCGTCACGAAGTTGAATCGAGAATTGAACCTTGGGTAGATGAGAAGAGTAGGGGGTGGGGACTGGGAGTTACGGGGACGCTGACAACGGAAGCAGGTGAACAAGTTATCTTTGGCAGCGCCAGAAGCTTCACAACTCTCTCTCTCTCTCTTCTCTCTCTCTCTCTTTTTTTTAAATGAAACTCAGCTGCAAATGAGGGATGGGATGAAGAGACTCGCCATCAACCATCTTCCATTTCCTTGGCGGTGGAGCGAGATAATATGTCGCACGAGCAACCTAAACAATGGCCGAGATGGAACTGCATTCACACACACCCTCCTCTTTCCTCACTCCTCAATTTAACTTGTTCTCCCCACGTGGGATTAATTAATTTCTAGTGTGCCGAAAGAGAAACAAGAAGGATCTTTTTTTTTATCCCAGATAACATTTGAGAAGGCGGATGAAGTAGAGGGTACGTGGGAAAAAGGATTGCATTCGTCCAAACTCAGCTTCGTTTTAAGCAAATAGAAGAACACCGGTTTTCAGAAGGTGTCTTTTTACGTAAAGAGATAATACTGAAGTTTTATAATTTGACCTTGTTATCGTGTAATGCGAACTTTTTAATTCCGTTTAATGTGCTTTTTCTTAATTTAATGTAGGCCTAATCACTTTAAAAATAACGGAGGAATATTGAATAAACTACGGATATATTTTACGTCCAACTAAAATTTTAATAATGAAAGCAAAGAGCAAATGTGAAATGAATTGGATCATTTCGTCGATCGTTAGAGAACGCGTGCAATGAGAAGGTGTGTTTCATTGAAAAAAAAATTGAAGAGTATATTTGCATGCCGTTAATATTTTTTAGAGTAAAAGTTCTTAACAGGTCAATAATAACAAGTCAGGCAACCGAAATGCCCAGGACCGATAGGATTTTAAAGAAATCGAGAACGAAAAGGAAATCATTTGATATCTAAAGAAGCCTTTCATTGTTATGAATTAGATGAGGCTGCAAAGGAAGCTTCTGGTTGCTAAGAAAGGCGTATTTCTAAGGGAAACGTATACTTCAAACTGAATAAAACAATCTGAAAAGTTAAATGGAGAAAGTAGCATTTCTCTATATATTAGAACATATACGAATCCTTTAATTTGTTAGCATTCCTATTTAATAATCTTTCTTCAAAAACTATTGCCAACGCTTTTCTACGTAAGCATATATCATTGAAGGGATGAGTAGCTACCAGCTGATGTTAAAATTTGCCTAACACCAACTAACTATTGATAATATAAGGCGTAAGTAGTTACATGCCACATCTTAGCAGAAAAAGTTTCCAATAGTTTCATAATGGTATCATTAAAACACGAATCATGGAACCAATTTCAATTATCATTAATTTTACGTTATATTCATTCATGATACGTCATTACAAGTCGTTTGATATATTACATGCCATATTTTAGCATGGAAAGTCCCAATGAACCATAATGGGTCCACGAAAAGCACTAGGTACCCTTTGAACCGATTTCGACTATTAATAATTTTATGTTATATTCATTCATGGCACATCATTCCAAGGCGTTTGATATAGTACATGCCATATTTTAGCATTGAATGTTCCAATGAACCATAATGGGCCCATGAAAAGCAAGTACCTTTGAACCAATTTTGACTGTCACTCATTTTACGTGATATTCAAGCATGACACATCATTCCAAGTTTTTTTATATATTACATGCCAAATCTGAGCTTTGAAAGTTTCCCTTGAACCATACTGGTTCTATGAAACCACATACCATTGAACCTATTTCGACTATCGTTAATTTTACGTTAATATTCAATCATGACATGTTATTTCAAGCTGTTTGATATAATACATGCCATATCTTAACCACATACCCTTGAACCAGTTCTGACTGACATTGATCATCAAGGAAGACGATCACGTGTCTTCACTTAATTCACAAGCCTTTTCTCTGCTTTAGCTATAGAATCTTAAAGGGAGAACAGCATTTGGCAATGCACAGGCCATTTTTACATGGAATTGTATAGTGAAAAACGTGGTCCCCTATATTATTTTTGACCTTTTGAACCGGAAGTAGTTCACCGATTTTTTCCACCAACGATTTCAGTCTTCCGATTTCCCTAAGCTGTCGAATTGCGAAAACGGAAGTCGAAAATTCGGAAGCGTTCGAAAGCTAGAGCACCAACGGACAGGCAGACAGACGGACAGACAGACGGACGGACAGACGGACGGACAGACAGACGGACGGACGCACATTGTGAAAACATAAGTACCTATCGGTCCTAAAAATATAATAGGAACTGCGGTGTAGAATTGCCTGTTTTAGGAAGGAAAAACTTTTAACAAAAAAACCCCCCAAAAAAACAAAAACCACTGGATACGTATTTCAAAGGCTATGCCTGCATACTCAACAGCAAGATTGAGTATTCATGTCAGACAAATAAAAAGAAAACGTTAGGAAATTATTTATCTCATGTATGATAGTTTTATAGAATGAAATTTTATAACGGAATTGCTGACTTTTATCTCTGATATATGGACAGTCACAGAACTGATCTAGGCGTTTTCAATAATGGGGAAACCTGTCACTTCATTTTCAACTTTAAATTTGGGAAATACTCGTATAAAGTAGTCTGCATTATTGGCATCCGAAGAATATGGGAGGACAGTACAACTAATGTAGACTAAATGGGACAATAGACTAATTCGTTCTTTGTTTTTGTGTCTGTCTGTCTGTATGCCCGACGATTACTCGAGAATGCTTTAACTTTTTCAAATTCTGCTTTCAGTCTTCGATAGAGACCCTTCCTGAGCTCATCTGATTAGTTTGTGATTGAAATCGGTCTAACAGTCACGTGACTATTGAGACCCAAACCTCCCCATTAAATTTTTTTATTGGCAATATAAGGCATGTAATATGTCATTCGAACGGGAATGACGAGCACAAGACGAATATGACATTCTTTTCGATTTTCGAAATGCTACGCCCGCGAAAATGACCCACAAAAATTACTTCAATGACCCCTTATTACGAGCTTTAGCCAAAGCTATATATAAGAATACAAGCTTAATCAATACCCTTTTGTGCCTGGTCGGCCATCGTTTGCACGAAAACGTGAAAATGGAAGAACTTAACTGTGATATATCAACTTTTGATGAGCTCTCGGGGACCCCTTCAAGCACGTGCACTAATGTAAAGAATAGGAACTTAGGGCATGTAATATATCAATCGATTTTGTACCGACGAGTCATAAATGAATACAGTGTTACTTTTTGTTTATCACTTAAGCATTGTTGATGGCAGCTTGGAGCACGTGCCCGTTATGAAGCTTTGTCGATGCACATGCTCATTTCGTTTTAAAATTCAGTGCTGTTAGGCCTATTGTAAAATGTGACTAATTAATGTTAGGCCTATAGTTAAAATGACTATATAATGTTAGGCCTATTGTTAAAAATGACTAATTAAAGTTAGGCCTATATTTAAAAATGATGTGAGTGTGGATCAGGGTCTATAAAGTAAACCATAGAATCAAAGGTATTTCTATTGTTTATTTAAACCAACTGCAAGTAAAAGTGAAATACTGAAATTTAAAATCATATCTGCGTCACAGGTAAAGCTCCTTGGAATGCTTACAAGATTTTTCCCGACAATGCTTTGCAACAACGATTAAAAAGGGATGAATGTAACTTTGATTATGAAGGGATGAATAGCTCTAGCGGTGGAAAGAACATAGGCGAAGCAGTTTAAAACATTCTAAGACGTGCGAGCATTTCATTTCTCATTTCGCGCGTGTTTGGAAAGATTCGTGTGAACGCTGCAATCGAATACGTAAATTGACATGCAGTTTTCGCCATTGCTGTATATAAAATATGACGGTAATATTAAACTACAAATATTTATATTCTTCTTTTCAGCATATTTGAAAATCGTTTTACGAGTTATATTCTTGTTATACTTAAAGATCCGACGCCGAACGTGTTGGAAAGGAGGCTTTCGAGTATTCAAAACGGCTTCGCATCCCACCATCCCAGGATGGGAATTTTGTTTTTGTCCTACATACAGGGTGTTCTCAAGTGTACAAACTTGGGGATGCGTATAGGGATCAAATCTAAGCAACATTTCCCTCTTTCATTTTTTTCTCTGCGGTAATGTTTTTGAGATAAAAAATGCTGAAACACCTACCTGCAGGAAACAGTTGTTTGGATAGATACTGTTCGGGTCTCAAGAGAAGACCTCTGAGTTGCATAATTCCACCACTACACGACAGAAACGTTTGGGTAAGTTCATTTCTGAAAAGACCAGCTTCGCGATGAATCAGGAACTTTTGAACGTGTACGTTAGTCCATGCGGCGACGTTATGAAGCATGCATTCATGCCAGAGGGAATTAATTTGAACACTTGTTGTAAAACATAAAAAACACAATAAACAAGTCACATTATTGTATTGTATTCAATGTGTTTTTGTTCTTTTTATTATATGATTGACCATGATTTTGACGTGTTCCAGAAGCACGGGTTGAGTGGCATATTACGTCTACGAGACGTCCAACATTTTTTTTCTCAAAAAAGGAAAGAGGGAAATGTTGCTTAGATTTCATCCCTCTATCACCTCCCCCCAAGTTTGTACACGTTATTCGAGAACACCCTGTATACATGTATGAAGTCAATATACAGGGTGTTTATGAATTCCATTGCCAGACTTAAAGAGGTGGTAGGGAAGGTCAAAACTAACAACTATTCCGAATACCATTTTTCCCACAAAAACGTTGTAAACGAGTTAAAAAGGTGTAAAGATCCCGACCAACCCCTGTGAATGCTGCACTGCACGGCATCCGCTGAGCTGTATGCAAAGTGGGAAATTAGGAACGAAAGCACTAATTGGTGAATCAGAACGCACGGGTGATCACATTCCTCATCGCTGGTGACCAGGCAGAATCCGAGAAGTACGTACAAGCAGAAGCACCACACTTGCAAAGATCTCAACATGAATGAGTTCACGTATGGAGAGATGACAGACATGCGTTGTAGGGCCAGGCTCATGACAATGCACGAGAAGCTGTAAGGCTCTACCGCGAGAGGTTCCCTCGTAGACGACATCCTTGTCATGCAACATTGGTGGCGATTGACCGGCGCTTACAGGAAACGGGACAATTTCTCCAAGACTGTGCCCATCCACAAGCACCCGTGCAGTTGCACATGATATGGGCATCAATCACATGACTGTATGGAACATTCTACATGAGACCGACAGCATCCTTATCACAAACAGAAAGTTCAGGCTTTGCGACGTGGAGACTATGTACCACACGTGGAATTTTCTGAATGGTATCTTCAGAGTGTTACTAACAATCCTGCATTCGCCACACTTGCGTTATTTTCGGATGAAGCACGATTCACCAAGGAGGGCATGTTCAATTGCCACAACAGCCATAGTTGGGACGAACTTAACCCTCATGCCACACACATCTCCAGCCATCAGGAACGCTTTCATGTGAACATTTGGGCTGGAATTATATAGGGTGAGTCAAAAGTCGTAGTACACCCTGTTTTTTCTAAAACCTTGCAGGAATTGGGAACTCTGAATATTCCAGTGAGGTTTGGGTGAGGTGGTCTATCTTTGTTTGTTTTTCAATGAAAGCTCAGTCATCAGAGAGTCAAGTCACCACCCTTGCATGAATGGTTGCTGCAACTGAAGCAAGAGTAGGTCATACTGGTGCCAGATAGCACACACATTGCTTAATAAAAATGTTTGTTTTAGTACTCCCAATCCACCATATTCTTCAGTAACACGAGTTCTGAATCACTTAACCGAAGATCACAATTGTCAGCGCCTTAACACTCACCTCTATGTCACTTACATAATGAACCAGAGAAAAATTTTGGCAAAGTCTCACAGATAAGAGATTTGATCAGAATTAAAATTTTATTCTTAGTCGATATTACAGGTTTTCCTTAATTCTGCCACGTCCAGATTCATACTGCTTTTCAAACAAGAGTCATTCGCATCGAAAGCTAAGTGTGCATTGACTTTCTACAGAATCTCAGTTTTAAAACAGATCATATTACAACTAGACGGAACTGCTTTATTGTACGTTTAACATAACCGCAAAATGTTTTTATTCTCTGGATTGTCAATTTGCTGATTAATGCTTTCTTTAATGCATATTGCGCATTACAGGATTGCAAGCTGTTTACGTTCACGATTTGCTTGCCTTTCTTTTGTACGGAAATCTCTATCCAGTTACTTTTTAATACCTTTTTCCAATCCATTACGTTCGCTTTCTTCTGCTTTTTCCTCTGAGCGCAGACTCGTCTGAGGACACCTACGCTCACTTTCTTTTCTTACTATCGATGCAACGGATCTAGACGTCTTGGCGATCGATTTTCTACGTTTTTCTTTATTTTCTTTTCTAATGGTCGTAATACTCTTGTCCTTGACGTTTTCCAAACATATATTCATCATACTGACGTTTTTCTCTTCCCCCATGAATCTTTTATATGCGATATTATTCACTATCATTTCCTATTTGTCGAAAAATAATAGTATCTTGCTCTCTTCCAACTTAGGCATATAATTTCTTTGCTCGTCTTTTAAAATCAATTTATTATCTGTTGTTTAAAAAAAATTGAAGAAAATTGTGTGCGTTAAACCGACTATGCGCCTCATGTTTCTAGTTCGAGCTTAGTAATGTATGCGTCCGTTAGGTAAGTGTGGCCTGGTAGCTCAGTTGGTTAGAGCGTGGTGCTAATAACGCTAAGGTCGTGGGTTCGATCCCCACCTAGGCCAAGGAGATTTTTTTTTCCGTATCCGTCCCAGTGAAAATGAGGATTTTTTTTGACGTATTATGGTCTCTCAGATTAAGAGGGCAAGGGGTTTCCCCCAAATTCATATGTATACATACAACAACTCTGTTCGTACTGAACCTATTAATAATTTTATGTTATATTCTTTCATGGCACATCATTCCAAGTCGTTTGATATACTCATGCCATATTTTAGCATTGAAAGTTCCAATGAACCATAATGGGTCCACGAAAAGCAGGTCCTTTTGAACCGATTTCGACTATTAATATTTTTTTGTTATATTCTTTCATAGCACATCATTCCAAGTCGTTTGATATATTCATGCCATACTTTAGCTTTGAAAATTCCAATGAATCATAATGGGTCCACGAAAAGCAGGTCCCTTTGAACCGATTTCGATTATTAATAATTTTATGTTATATTTTTTCATGGTACATCATTCCAAGTCGTTTGATATATTACATGCCATATCTTAGCATTGAAAGTTCCAATAAACCATAATGGGTCCACGAAAAGCAGGTCCCTTTGAACCGATTTCGACTATTAATAATTTTATGTTATATTCATTCATGGCACATCATTCCAAGTCGTTTGATATATTACATGCCATATTTTAGCATTGAAAGTTCCAATGAACCATAATGGGTCCACGAAAAGCAGGTACCTTTAAACCAATTTTGACTATTAATAATTTTACGTGATATTCAAGCATGACACATCATTCCAAGTTTTTTTATATATTACATGCCAAATCTGAGCTTTGAAACTTTCCCCTGAACCATACTGGTTCCATGAAACCACATACCATTGAACCTAATTCGACTATCGTTAATTTTACGTTGATATTCAATCATGACATGTTATTTCAAGCTGTTTGATATAATACATGCCATATCTTAGCATTGAAAGTTTCCAATGGACCATAATTGTACCACTTAACCATATACCCTTGAACCAGTTCTGACTGATACTGACCATCAAGGAAGACGATCACGTGTCTTCACTTAATTGTGTGCCTTAAACCGACTATGCGCCTCATGTTTCTAGTTCGAGCTTAGTAACGTATGCGTCCGTTAGGTAATCGTGGCCTGGTAGCTCAGTTGGTTAGAGCGTGGTGCTAATAACGCTAAGGTCGTGGGTTCGATCCCCACCTGGGCCAAGGAGATTTTTTTTTCCGTATCCGTCCCAGTGGAAATGAGGATTTTTTTGCCGTATTATGGTCTCTCAGATTAACAGGGCAAGGGGTTTCCCCCAAATTCATATGTATGCATACAACAACTCTGTTCCTATTGAACCTATTAATGGTTTTTGAAGTGTAATTATAAATCGATTAAACTATTTTATGTTTCTAGTTCAAAGCATTTATTTATTCCAAAACAACGACTGAGGTTTCAGTGAAGAGGATTCAATTGCGATTGTATAATTTTTCCAGCGTGTCCACAAAAGGGCAGATTTTGTGGCATAAGTGGCGCTTAAACAGCCCTATCAGTCCACTGCTGTAAGTATGTCTCCTGCAGACATTTCCAATATGCTCTGCCTTGGGCTTTGTTATTCCAATTAGCCCTCACGAGTTTTCTCATGTCCCTCCGTATTGTATGCGGGCATGTTATGGTCTTCTAAAATTTTGTGGGTACAAGTCGAGGACAGACCATCTGTTGTCGTCTCTTCTGGCAAAATGTCCAGTCCATTACCGTTTGAGATGTCAATCACTTGTTTGTCCTCGAAACTAAATGGTACTTTTTCTGTCCTACCTTGTTATACAAGTCTTAATCCGAGAAACCATACTGCAAAAAAAAAAAAATCCTCATTTTCACTGGGACGAATAAGGAAAAAAAATATCTCCTTGGCCCAGGTGGGGATCGAACCCACGACCTTAGCGTTATTAGCACCACGCTCTAACCAACTGAGCTACCAGGCCACGCTTAGTTAACCGACGCACACATTACTAAGCTCGAACTAGAAACATGAGGCGCAGAGTCGATTTAACTTGAAGTTCTTTTTCAGAAAATGAGGAATCCTACTTTTTAGGATTAAACTATTTTTTCCGAAAGTGCTCGATTCTATTTTGATTCTTCTGTTGATTTCGTTCTTAATACTTCAATCCATAGTGATTTCTTCTCCGAGGTACATGTAAATTTGTACTTCTTCCAAATCAGTTCATGATTTGTTTCTTTGCTGCAAACTCGTTGAACTTAACTTTTGCTTTTTTTTTTTCATTTTCGATCCCACCTGTATGCTGGCTTTTTCGAGTTCTAGTACCATTTCTTCTACTTCGTCTGGGTTGCTACTAATAAGAGCAATGTCGTTGGCAAAGCAAAGACATCCGGTTGTAAGAGGATTTCGTCATTTATTTTAAAGACCCTAAAGATTTTTCTAGTGCAAGATTGAAAAGTTAGAATTGTCTAAATTTCTATTTTTTTCATTTCTGCTTTACCTTTGTTCAAGTGGAGGTCCCCATTTGTAAATCTTCTTGGACATGTTTACGTAATCTGTGTCTATTCCGTGACTTGTATCTGGTCACGGGATGGTTATAATTAAACTATCCCCTAGTTAACCATCTCTATGTAAAAAACGATGAATAATAAATAAGCAATGCCATTAAAACACTTTTATTGCATTGCGATATCGTGCAGGGTCGAGTCACATTATTATGACCACTCCCTACGTTTGTCTTCGGGGTTGACCAGCCGAGGAACTATGTCACGTGTTGGAAATTGGTTAGGTGACTATATAAGGTAGGTTACCACTATGTTAAAAACATATTACTCATTGCTGCAATGGGTAAGAAACGTGATTTATCAGATCTGGAAAAGGGGATGATAATCGGCTTTCGGGCCAAGGGTGGCAGTATTTCGGAAACCGCGCAGTTTGTGAACTGTTCTCGTGCTGCTGTAATTAAAATGTACCATGACTGAGAAAATGGGACCGTTCAGAATAAACTGTATGGGAACTGTGGAGCACCAAGTGCCATTGATGAGAGAGGTGAATGTCGGCTGCGAAGGTGTGTGAATGCCAACCGAAGAGCTACAGTGGACCAACTTACCGCTCAAACCAACGAGGGTGCTACCAGACATGTCTCTAAAACCACAGAACAGAGGACCCTGCTACATACGGGCCTCCGCCAAAAGCGGCTTCAGTTTGCCCAACAGTATAGAAACTGGACCACTTCTGACTGGAAAAAGGTTGCCTTCACCGATGAATCACGATTTCTGCTCCACAGAAGTGACGGCCGTTGGCGGGTGAGGCGAGAAACCTCCGAGAACAAGCATCCTGCAACCAATGTTGGACGAATCCTGACTCGTGGCGGCAGCGTCATGGTGTGGGGAGTGTTCTCATGGCATTGTCTGGGCCCACTGATACTTGTGGAAGGCACTCTCAACCGATTCGGTTATTTATCCATAATTGCAGATCAAGTACACTCATACATGTCGACTGTCTTCCCAGAGGGGGATGGCACGTTCCAGCAAAACAATGCGACGTGTCATACGGCTGCACTTGGTCGGGGGTGGTTTGAGGAACACGACCAAGAGTTACAAGTACTACCCTGGCCCACTAATTCCCCAGACCTCAACCCAATCGAGAACCTTTGGGATCACCTCGATCATCATGTGCGTGCTATGGAACAAACACCGCGTACCCTTCAGCAGCTATCGGATGCTTTACAGTCTGCATGGCAACAGCTACCAGTAGAAACCTACCAGAATCTTATTGACTCACTCCCACGCCGTCTAGCTGCTGTCCGTGCCGCTAAAGGCGATTATTCGGAATATTAACTGGTGGTCATAATAATGTGACTCGTCTTTGTACAATATGCCTAGTTCTTGTGGATGTATCGTCCATCAGACCACAAAGTGTGCTCGAAATGGTGCCCAGCAGGCTAAGGAGTGTCTGAAAGCTTCACCAATAACGTCCTGATCTTTTTGTCCCAGCCCATGTTGACTTCTCAACGACTGGACTGTTACTGGTTCGTGAGGCTAGCAACATCTATAAACGATAATTGCATTTGCTGGTCTATAGTATTAATCGAAGCGATGAACCATGCTAATCTTGTGGCTCATAAGCTGAGCATTTTTCCTGTAGAGTTTGGTACCCGTACTATAAATAGATTCCTGTCTAGGGTGGGGTAATTACGGAAAGATTTATTATAACCACCCTGATTGCAGTCTGTTTGAACGACTTTAGTAAAAATCTTGTAGATGGCTGGTAGGAGGCTGGTAGGTCTATAATGTTGCAAATTTTTACTCTACTTTTTTGAAAAGAAGCAGTAATGCATCATTATTCCAATCCTGATGCACATCAGTTTATTTAAGACATTTGTTGAATGACTTGTTAGTAAGTTAATGAGATGTTCTCGTGGTTCTTTTAGAAGATTGATGGAGATTGAAGATTTGTATTTTTTAAGAAAATCCTATTTTGATATACAGGGTGGCCAAAACTCTTTCCAACATTATAAAAATTTTATTACAAAGAAACTATTATAGTTACGCATGCATTGTTAATCGCAAAGACTAACTCATCAAGACCTAAGGCCTTGCGTCGCAGCAATATGAACATCTTCTGCTGAACAAAGCGTTAACCTTGGCTATGTTCTTAATGCTCGTCGGCGACTAATACACAGAGTATAACAAAAAGATCGGGGCAGTGGAATATCTCGAGAAATACACATCGGATCTAAAAAACAAAATACACGGGTTTAATATTTTTTAGAATGACACCAAACTCGACTCCCCTCCACCCCCTGAGGGTGGGGGAGGAGGCAACTTCGAAATCTTAAATAGAAACCCCTATTTTCTGTTAAAGATTCGGATTTTACGGGAAAAATGCCAAATTTTTATACGAAACATTTTTCCAATTCGTTATAGATGGCGCTGTACCGCCAAAAATCAGATATTACGATTCTCTCGAGAAATGCACTTCTAACTAAAAGATAAATAAGAGACAAAGAAACATTTCAAGATAGCTGTACAATTGAACTATTGTGAAGCCCTCCCCTGCGCTCCCTTATGGGTCAAGGGTGAGAGGAGCAGGGGGGGGGGGATTTTGGATGGGAACCTTTACTTTTTACTGCGGATTTGTAGTGTACGCTAATTTGAAGTTTTCATGCTCCGGAGTATAAAAACGGTCCATAAATTAACTACTTTTAGCGCTACCTAGGAAAAACAACGTAGATGTACTTAGTAGTTTTCTGTTCCCTTCGGGTGCTTTATTAATGTGAGTCCCCTCGCCACTCATCATCGGGGTACTTTTCGTTGCCTAAGATATTTGCAAATATCGAATGTTTTACAGTAAGTGCTCGAACTGCATACCTTGTTGGACATGATAATGTCCCATTGATGGAAAAATCCGGCTACAGCGTTTCTAATGAAGTTGGGCTCAGTAAATGCAGTTTCGTCAATGATCCTTTGACGAAGATCATCTAGTGTGGTTGTAAACACGGCTTTTTAGGTGACCCTAAAGAAAGTAGTGCAATGGCGACAAGTCAGGGGAACAAGGTGGCCACTCAATTTCGTCTTTCTTCCAATTCATCGTTCAGGGAATTTCCATGTCCACAAAATGTCGAACAGTTAGCGCAAAGTGCGGTCTTGCACCATCTTGCAGAAACCAAGTATCGTCAAAGTTATCCTCTGTAATCTCTCTGATTGCTAGAACTACTTGAATCCGCAGCATATGCTCATACTTCACAGCATTTAAATTTCCATTTATGAAAAATGGACTAATTATTGGATTGTTCAGCACTCACGCCCAGAAGTTCAATTTTTTAGAGTAAAGCGGAGTTAACATTCAGCGACTTCGCTGAGTGAAGCGTTTTCCCGAATCCAGGTGTTTTCTAGGCGTCACAAGGCCACGCGTGTTAAAATGCGAAGCAGTTTCACATTTAGCGAGAACGAAGAGAGAGCTAGGCGAACTTCCATCTCTGCTTTCAGCCTGCGTCCCCCCCCCCTCCCCCCCCAGCTAGGCGAACTCCGCTCTGATTGGATGTTCGATGAGTCCTACTTTCATCCAGTCTCCGTTGCTTTCTAGATATCGTGTATATATATCATGATAACACGGCTTTCTTGGCATCGTGTACCTGTATATATTATATTTTTTTATTAGGAAAAATGATAGAAAACGAGACACACGTGCACAGAAAACACGCTATCGGCGAATTTCAATATGGCCGATTTGACTGGCGGAAGTGGGTTAGAAACAGTTGCTAAGGATTCTGGGACTGGAGAGATGCTCACTCGTAGCTGATTGGCTGCGCATTAGGAGCGACTTCGGAAAATTCCATCACGGTTGGAATTCGAAAACCCGCGCCGTTGTCGGCCCTAACCCGCTTTCCGCCGCGAATTCGCTGAATGTGAAACGGCTCCGGCAACCAAAATCGCGTCCAATGCGCCAGATACGGCGATTTAGACGCGAAGTCGCTGAATGTGAACCCGCCTCAAGCGACCAGTGGGGATTGTGTCAGGCCAAAATCTGCAGTTGATGTGACCGGATAGTTCAAAAGTAGTTTCATCGGAAAAAAAAAAAAATGCTGGTGAGAAAGGTGGGATCGTCATCAATTCGTCTCATCATTTGTTCACAAAAATCCATACGGCAATCAAAGTCATCTTCATTCAACTCGTATATCAGATAAATTTGTAAGGGTGAAACTTTGTTTTCTTCAAAATTCTGTCCACAGCCATGTGACTGATGTCATGTATCTCAGCAGCTTTACAGGTGAGGATCTTCATTGAAAGACAGTTCAACGTCAAGCTGTTTTTCCTCAGAAGTCGATGATTTTGGTAGATCAGGAATTTCACAATTTTCGACACTTTTCAATTCCTGGAACCGCCCTACGGTGCGCTCGACAGTTGATCTTAAAATAGAATCGTTTGGACTGCGAAAATTTTCGTTAAATAGTACCCTTACTTCAGCGTGCGACCTTTGACGATCGCCCCATCCTCGCATCATCAGAACACTTGTTTTTTCTTGTTTGAATTGATTGAACCAATTTAATTACAAAGAAGTTCTGTCTGATTTATTTTACAACAATCTTGAGCATTCCTTTAGGTTTGTATATTCCAACATGTAAAACTTTAACAGTAAAGGTGAAAAGTCAGTTACTGATCTTGCTGTTCGACAAAGAATTCCACGTGTACGACAGCGGTTTAGTCAGAACATAGGTCTTTTAAAGAAAACGTATAAAGTCTAATCTTAATATAGGTTCGAAATAATGCGCCAAATACTGTTCTTTTCAGGAATCTGGAAAATTCCTTTATAACATTCTAGAAATTAATAAAATGCTGTATTTTTAAGTGTACTATATCGAAATCAGCAAATTTAGAACTTGGATTTATTGTTCAGTGTGCAACTGGCTTAAAAATCCAATAATCTCCCGTTTTATTTATTCACAGGATTCTTTAAAGTGGTATCAGTGCTGTTCAATTAGTCGATTTAAAATGTTAGCAAAGACACTATCAAATATCAAGCCTTCGCAAATTGTCCGTTCCCTTTTCTTGTTTCTAGCCCCTCTTCATTCTTCTCTATCCAAACCTGTTTTAAAAACAGACGTGCACCTTTCAGCACGGGGAAAAAGACGCAATAAAATTTAGATGACAAAAGAACATCTGAATTCTTTCGGATATGCAATTTGTTACGCAACATTTGAAAAATTCTCCCCATCTAACTTTTAATATTATCATCATGCTCGTCATGAATCCCCTCCCAACGCTTTACGCAATTTATGAACAACCCTTAACCGAACGAAAAAAAAAAAATCTGCGTCTCGGAAAGAATTCTTAACACGATTGTAGAGAGGAAGAACCCAAGAATTTCAATTCCTATGTAACTGATATGTCTTTCCCCGGCGCGTACCAAACGAATCCAATCTGAACGGTGTAAAGGGCTGGAATTGTTGTAAGCTCATTTCGAGTATAAAACTATTCTTTGGGTGAGAACTTATAAATGAAATTTCAATTTCTATCTTTTCCCCGCGTATAGGAGTGCCAATTTATGAATAGAGATGCAGATTTCTGAGGCGAATTTAAGCAGACTTTGTAGGGCGAGTTCGGGTTCGCTTTATCTATCGCCCGCTTTTCTGTATTGCATTCACATGCTGGCGTAAATTGGGGGCGAAGTCCGGAATGCGGGCTTTTGAGCGCCAGTAATCGACACCTCCCTCTGACCTGCTTGCATTATAAATTTTATCCTTATGCTTCAAATCTCGTTTGACCGTCGCGTGATTTAGTTTGCTAATCAAAACGAATGATCATAAAGCTTCCCAGAAGCTTCGTGTTATTAAAATGGGAGGAGAATTCGTAAATAATAGTTATTGCCCCTTGGAGGGTTACAATTAATTTTTGTTAGTATACAACTTTTCAGGCACTAGAAAGCTCAACAGGGATGATTGACCTAACTGAATTTATAGTTTTTACTTGAAAAAACTAAAACGTTGTAGGTCGTATATTATTATTACTTAAGAACAAGCTATATTCGCTTCCAGCACTGTAGAAGTTAGAGCATATGGCCTCCTGTTGCGATCTAATATCGTGGCGTCTATCACAGCTATCGCGAGGAAAATTGGAAGAATTATTGGGAATACATAGCTCTTTAATCGGTTAAAATTTTATATATGTACGTGCATTAGTTTTTGTGACTTTTGAGTGTCCAGGCCTGTCTTTTTCGTCGGTTGCAGGCTATCCAGGAATAAACCTTCAATGGGATTGTCCATTACAATTACATGGGAGGCTATATAGCTGCAATTAATTTCCTCGTTTTATTTGATTTTTGCATTCAAAATGCCTAAAACAAAAGAAGAGGAGAAAATGTTTATGACAAAGCTGATTAAGGAAGGAAAATCACAATGCTAAAATAATTGCATGTGCTGAAGGAACTGTGACTTATGTGTGGAAAAGATACGGAGCCAACAACTCTGTTTCTAACAAGATAAGGACTGGTGCACCATTCAAAACAACAAGGAGAGATGAACGGAAACCAAAGCGATAGCTTTAAAAATGAGAAAACCCAGTGGAGAAAATCAAGTGTACGTGTATGTGATCGTACTGTTCGTAATCATCTGAACAAGCTTGGATTCTGCCGCAGAAAAGCAAAGACCAAACTCTCAGATATCTGTCAAACAGATTGCACCACGTTTAAAATGGACAAAATCGTTTAAAAACTGGGATGACAACGACTGGAACCAAGTCATCTTTAGGGATGGCTCGAGAGTGTGTTTCGGCTGTGGTGACGACAACGGCAAGTTTGTGTGGCGCCGAGCATTTGAGAAATTCCATCCTGGCAGTTTAGCGAGGTCTGTAAAATTTTAATAGGACTTATGGTATGGAAATATACCACATTCAAGTGCCTAGGTGAATTCTGTATTTTCCAACACAACAGTGAATACAGATTAATAAATCTTGACACCTTAGACGCATTTCTGATCAAAACAATCGAAGATAGGTTTGGGGACGATCCGGTTGCATTCCAAGATCACAACGCGTCACGCCATCGTGCTAAATAAAATCAAAGAATTCTTGAAAGAAAAATAAATTTAAAAAAAATGGATTGGCCGGCAAATAGCCCAGATATGAATGCAATTGAAAATGTGTGGGCCGAACTGTAAAAGGGAATAAATCTCCAAACGTCCAGAAAATATATCAGACTTGTCAGTTGCAATTCAAAGTTCATGGAAAGGAATAGATCCATTATACTGTAATGCATTATAACAATCAATGACAAAAAGAATTCAAGCGTGGTCAAGGCAAAGGGCAATGCCAACCAGTATTGTTTACAAGCAGTGAATAAATATTTATTTCCATGATGTCAACTGAAGAAATACTTTTTTTCCTTAGAGGGTCATCAAATAATAATTGTTGATGGAGTGCTTTTTTTTTAGAATGTATCCAAAACCAATGGAATAAATTACAATATAAAAAGTTTCTTTATTTCTTCTTTATTTTTTAATTTTTTATAGTCAATTATACCCTAGCTCGTTTATTTATCATAAACAAACACTTATTGCCAGAGGCTGTAATAGTAGTAGTAGTAGTAGTAGTAGCAATGAAATAGTTAAACAGAGTCTATTTTTGGACCTCTGAAACCCATTCGTCGATTCAAGACAGATGAGGACATGAAGAAAGAGCGTGATTGCAAGGACAAGACAAAACTGTCTATTCTACTGGAATTGAGGCACTTCCAGTGAGTTTTAAGTATCATCCAACAAAGTGACTAATTCTCACTTACTTATTATAAAAGAATGTGGTATTTCTGTTGCCATTAAAAATTGGTATGTGTTTCGCTTTGTCGATGGTTATAATCATAAAGGACTGCCTTTCTGAACTATGCTCTGTTTTGTCATTGTTTGAATCACTTCCATGCAATAGCTTCCACTGTAATAAAACCACGTGGCACGATGACTTTGTCTAAGTAAGATGACACAGGGAACGTTTTTTCACTTCAGGAAAGGGCCCTTTCTTAAATCTTCACAATCTCATCGTATGCGATAAGAGAACAAAGACTGTGTAAGAAGATGGAAGCATTACGTGCTCTATCTGCTGCAATCCTTCTTTGACGTGGACTTCTTCAAATCATATATTCTGTCAGTAAGTAGCTCTAATAATCTCCAGGTTTACTCTAAACACAATGCTACAATAAACATGCACTGACGTCCACGACCGCTTTATCCATAATCTTTAGCCTCTTGAAGATTATGTTAGTCTGGCTATCCAGGCATTCGACGAGTTAGAAAGGCCTGGGCCATAACCACCGAGAGAGAAGGCCTCTGCGATGAAAAGTAATCATCATAGTTAGGGCAAATTTATGGCTTATTATTGGTAGAAATACGAATAACAATGCCCTAGATATGATGATGTAACAATGTATTACGTTCATCGCAGAGGCCTTCTCTCCAACGCCACCTAAAAAACAAAGCCTGGTCACTGCGTCATCACACATAGGCTGACAATTCAACTTTCATTGTTTACAACAGACGAAAAAGCACCCGATGTAATCAGCGTTTTTTCGTTTGTTGTAAACAATGAAAGTTGGATTGTCAGCCCTGGTTTGATGACGCAGTCCACAGGCAGTGAGAAGGCTTTGTTTGTTAGGTGGCGTTGGTAATACACTGTAACATCATCAACGTAATCATTCGTATTTAGACCAATAATAATAAGCCCTGAATTTGCACTACGATGATGTAACAATGTATTAAGTTTCAATGCGGAGGCCTTCTCTCTCGGTGGTCACGGTTAAATCCAGTTTTAAAACAGGGAAAATATTTTTCTTTTTCAAGGAAGAGTATAAAAGAAAATAAACGAAAATATTATTGAATGCTATTTTGTGAATTATTTCTGATTAAATTATTCTTGAGCACGCGTTTTCCCGTCTCTCTCTTTGTTGTCTAAAAGTCCAGATTTTTTTTTAAATCTTCACTGTTGGGGCCCCCCCCCCCCACAGAAATAATTAGATTGGCAAAACAACCTATGACGTCACAAACTGTTCACGCAAACAAAACTCCATAGAGATGAAGGAAAAAATATAAAATTAAAAATATTTTAAGCACACGCTATATAAAAGTTTATTTAATTTTGTAATATTTTGTAGTAAATTTAATATTAAACGCGCCGCCACACTGTTATTTTTTTTAATTGTATTTTTTACTTTTTACTGCACTTCTTAAGGTGATAGCGTGTGCTTAAAATATTTTTATTTTATATTCTTTATTTTATTCTTTTTAGTCTTTATTTTAAAAACAAACAAACACGCACTTATATGATAACTACAAAAGCAAAAAATACTTTGGAAATCTGCTCAATCGGCTACGTCTGTATCTCGGAAAAGCGTTTACAATGCATTAGGCCAACGCCTCCTATAAAGTAAGCCTCGGCACTGAAACGTCATACATTGTTACATCATCATGTTTCAGTGCGGAGGCTTTCTTTATAGGAGGCATTGATTAGGCTGGGTAATCATAAACAATCCTCTCTACAAGGACGTCACAATCAACACTGTTGCTAGTATTGGTGATCAAATTAACAACAATCACATAGGACAATTAACAAAGAAAACAATACAGGCAGTCATTACGTCATAGTGCACTGTATACATAAATTTAAATTATAAATTACTCACGAATAAATGAATGACTACTGAAACTAACGATCGAGACATGCATTATCATCGAGAATACGACGTTGGGGAACGTTTCAGAGTTGAAGGTGCTTAGGAAGTGAGCTAAATTTGATTACACAATTTGCGCACAAACACACAAACAAGTTAAATAAAAGGGTGTAAAAATGAATTTACTTAAAAAAAAAATT